>CM055265.1:105078398-105132014 GCA_029237695.1 Conchocele bisecta
CTCTCCGTATCGGACTCTAATCCCCTGGGACATAACATGTTTTCTTCGGCACTACACCCACTTGGACTAGGATCCCCCTCTACTGTGTCTTCTATCACGGCCGCATTTATTACAGTGAGTATTCCCTTCCCCGGGTGCTCAGGCCTAGTCTCGTACCTCTTTAACATGTTTGCATGAAAGGTTTTCAACTTCCCTCCCATGTCAACTCTATAGTCCCACTCATTAACTACCTCTGTTATGGGGTATGGTCCCTTCCACCTAAGAAGCAATTTGTTGTTGTCTGTCGTAGTAGTACAAGTACCTGATCTGCCACTGCATACTGCCTACTACGAGTCTTACGGTTGTAGTACTTTGCGTACTTTTTGGACGCACTCTTCAAGTTCTCATGCGCGATTTCGCACGTTTTCTCGAGCCGTTCGCGCAAGTCGAGGACGTACTGATACGTCGTTTTGACGTTGTCCTCTATGTCCTTCTCGGACCACAGATCTCTTAGTATGCTCATCGGACCTCGAACGGTCCTTCCGTACAATAGTTCAAACGTGAGAAAGCCAAACTTTTCTTGAGGGACTTCGCGATACGCGAATAAGAGCGCGTTAATGTATTTGTCCCAATCTTTGGGACGTTCGCTTGCCATTCTACGAAGCATTTGCTTTAACGTACCATTGAACCGTTCCACGAGACCGTTACACTGTGGGTGGTACGGTGTCGTGGTTAATTGTCTCAGCGATAACATCTACTAACTTCCTCCATGACTGCCGACGTAAATTGACTACCCCTACGGTGAGCATCTCCCTCGGGGATACCCAGTCTACTGAACATATCCACGAGAGCTTCCGCGACTCGTTCGGCCTCGATGCCCGGTAGTGGTACCGCTTCTGGGTACCTAGTTGCATAATCAACTAACGTTAGTATGTAACGATTCTTCCGATCGGTAGCTGGAAAATTGGCCCTACAATATCACTGCGACTCGTTTGAACGGAGTGTCTATCAACGGCATAGTTCCTAACGGAACCTTGGTGATGTGTCCCTTTGACACAGTCTTTTGACATATGTCACAAGACCTACAAAACCGTAATAAGTCACTGCCCACGCCTGGCCAATAAAATTCTGATAACACTCGATCAGTTGTCTTCTTAACCCCTAAATGGCCCGCCATGATTGATTCATGTGCCACTTTCATCACGGTAGTCCTAAGTGTTTTTTGGGACTACCAGCTGATGGTACATCCTACCTGACGCTATCGATTCGAAATTACGATACAACAAGTCTTTTCGGTATGCGAATTTCGATTTGTTTCCGTTCTTACTTGACCGTACCGTTCCGTCTTTTGCATTATTTCGAACTGACGTCAATGTGACGTCATGTGCCTGCGCCTCATTTGAATTCATCGCGTGATACGTTCGCGATTGCGGTAGGGACTTTGAGGGTCTTATATGATTCGTCTCGGGCTATCGTTTGTGACCTAGTTTCAACGGCGCACGATTTAGCGCCTCTAAAATCGGATATCACCGGTAACTCTGACCCGTCTACATTACCTATGGTAACATCATACATTGTATCTGTCATGCAAAGGCTTCTACCGACCTTTGAAAAAAGGTGTATCTAGATCTACCCGGCGGTAGGAATTCCACTCATTTTGCTCCTATTTACCAGCATGCATGTTGAAACTTTGCTTAAAAACTGATCTGGTTGTACTAAGCTTTCCCTGACGACCACCCCGGTACACCCAGTATCTCGCATTACTGTGACCTTTTTCCCATTTAATGTGCCCTCTGCTACGGGTAGCCTATCCATACCAAATGTACATCCGTTAATCAACTCCGGCTGTATCTCGCTACCTGAACATACAATAGTGGTGTCGGTATCAACCATACAGAAATGTCCTTGGTTTTCCCCTGGTTGTTCCGTGTTTTGCCATCTACCTCTACCTCTGCCTCTAGTGTGCCTTCCACTTCTACCTCTATTTCTACCTCTGTACCGACCTCTCTGTTCTTTATCTGCAAAACTTACATGTTTCTCTTCCTCGACTGCTGCTGCTTTGTAAGCTGAGGACCGGTCACGTTTAGGACAATCGTAGGACATGTGACCTTCTTTGCCACAATGGTAACATGTCCCGCGATGCCTATCGTAGCCGTTCCTGCTGGTACTTCTGTCATAACTACCTCTACTCGGGCTTCTATCATAACTACCCTACTTGGGCTTCTATTGTGGTCCCTATTCTGATATCTGTCCCTATCTCGACTCCTATCTCTGGATCGATTATCCGCACTACTTACCTTGCGCCTCTGGTTATCTACTGACCTGTACTCAGTTCTGTTGCTAGTACTGTTCCTCTGAACTACATACTTGCTACCTCCTCTAGCTTCTGCAAAGTAATCTGCCTGAACCGCCATCTGATCTATCGAGTCAAATGTTTTCTCTTTGAGAAATAAGTAGAGCTCACGACTGCATATACTTAACATCTGATCTCTGATCATGTAGTCTAGTACTCCTTCATATGTTCTATTCACCTTACCTAACTCAAACCATCTATCTAAATAGTTCTTTGACCGACTGACATATTGCACAAATGATTCACTGTGATCAGGTTTGGTGTTTTTGAACATGCGTCTGAACCCATCTTCTGTTAGATCAAAACATTTCAACAATGCGGATTTCAACTTATCATAGTCAAGAGCATCATCAATAGGTAGTCTAGAATATACATCTAATGCCTTGCCCTTCAATAAAGCACTCAAGTGTAGTGACCACTTATCTCTTCCCCACCTTTGAATTGCTGCGTACCTCTCAAATCTAGCTAAGTAGCTATCCATGTTGTCATTATTCTGATCAAAATGTGGCAGCTTCGGACCGAATGCTCTGCCATTGTCCCTATCATGTCTATCTTCATCTACTACTCACCCCACCCCTTTCTCTTTTGCCATTTCTACCTGGTGCTTAGTGTCTAGTTCTCGCAATTTGAATTCTAGAGCTAACTGTGCTTCATTGGCATCTATTCTATCTTTCCCCATCTGTCGCTCAACCTCTCTAGCCAACTGCTCAGCATCTAACCTATCTTTCTCCATCTGTCGCTCAACCTCTTTAGCCAACCGCTCAGCCTCTTTAGCCAACCGCTCAGCATCTAACCTACTTTCTCCGCCTGCCTACCTCTAGTCTTTCCTGTCTTTCTCTCTCCTGCTCTTCTTTTACAAAGGCCCTTAACTCTGAATCTGCTAGCCCTAAGCTTTTGCCTATGTCCATTAGCTCCTTAATGGACGACATTCTCACTCTCAACTCAACTCCGGATTATCGATTTACACGCTTTACCCGACGGTACACAAGGTCTCTAGCACTCAAATCACTTAGTGATTTGTGCGAGTCTCTTGCTTCACGTCTATAAGGTTAAGGTAAATCAGTCCGGTCTACTCCTATCGACGGTATACGTTTCTCAATTCGGGTAAGTCAATCCGGTATATGTATAGTCTAATGTAATGGTATATTTACAATTCCCTCTCTATGGTACTGGACACAAATATTGGGGACTGGTTATAGACACCTGGCAGGATATAGTATTGTTCATACACAATATAATAGTGGTAGTAATCTCGCCTCAGATGCAGAAGTGTCTAGTGCTAACCTAGAACACCCGCTGTGCCATCATCACAGGGAGGTACTGTTGACAAATCAAAAATTACAATGACCCTTACATCGACTATCTCACAAGATCGTCTCAACTCTACACTTCTGTTCAGTACGGTAGAGGACACGCAGATCCCGGCCCTACGTGACTTTGTCCACGAGATGACGTCCGTGCGCCGTCAACAGGCAGTGGAGCGACTCGTCCGGTGCTGCGGCCGCTTCGTCTTCGACTTGCAGAGTTACATGGCACACGGTGGATACGTGGTTCGTACACGTGTGAATTATACCTCTCACCAAGTCCCCTGTACAGTGGAACCTCTAAACCGGACACCCTGGGAGGTCCCCAGGGCGTCCGGGTTAGAGAGGTTTCACTGTAAATCAGGCATTTGATCATTCTAAGCCATAGTTGTGTGCTATGCGATCACGAACAGACAATATCACCTAAGATAAATGACCAAGAATCTCATCAAAGTTAGTTCAAAGGTGTTTTCTTGGTGTCCGATTTAAAGGGGTTCCACTGTATAAACTGCATGTAATATTCTGGTAATGTCAGAATGATTGTTCGGCGTTCGGCGTTATAAAATAAATGTTGTCTCCCAGTGAAGGTGACTGACTATGTATTACCTCGAATACAACATATTCCCTGGGATGCAATATTTATATCTACAAATTATTATTATATCTCGTTACCTAGCTACGCTTACCGAGTTTACAAGTGCAAACAAATACACACAAATATGATAAACTTTCTCTCTATGTGTAGATTTTTGTTGTACCTTACATAAAGCAGTCATATTTATTACCATTTTCTTGGGGGTAATGATCGTGTTTCCATTGGTGCTGTTTTGACCAAACTTGTGCTATTCTTAACCGGGGCCATTTTGGAATGGAGGTGTTTGGGTCGACTGTGCAGCTGTCTTAGGTCGCAGAGGCGATACTCCCTATTTCTTCAGACACATTTCATCATCTATATCGTGTGTTCCATGTAGAAGCGGGGTACGCGCCTGAATGCCAAGTGCACAATAGACGAGCAGCTAGAGAAGTTCCCCGCGTCCCTGGAGCCTGTGCTGGCCGGGCTGTCCGCAGACATTGACGCCGTGTTTGACCGCAGTATCCGCCACAAGGTGGAGGAGGGCGTGTCTCACGCCGTCAGTGACGCCAATACCACCTGTGCCAAATGGGGTGCACCGGTACGTATGCCTGTACCCATCTGTGGCATACGCTGGGCAATCGAAGCTGGTTGCAAAATATAAAAATTGGAACTTGCCGTGTGTTGTCTTGTCAGGTCATGTCATGTCAACGTAATGATAGTTGTTGGTTGCATATGTAATAGTTGTAGTTCATGTATGGAATTCAATATGTGAACTATAACTATCTTATTGTTATCCCAGCCTCTTCGTGTGCACATGTCTGTTGGAATGAAGCCCCGCCCATAAACATGCTTTCGAATTATGATACTACGTCGTCATTGTCCATTTGAATGAATCGAGCAGTCATTATAGGAATGAATGGCCTTTTTGTGGAATTTATCGGGGTATAAACTTGGAAAAGCCACTTTCGCAATTGGCGATAAAAATAAACAATTGGCGATAAAAAATTACAATTTTCAAAAAAAAAATTGTTTATTTTTATCGTATTGGTTATTATAGGAATTAATGGCCTTTTTGTGGAATTTATCGGGGTATAAACTTTGAAAAGTCGCGGGAATACTGGACGAAGGCCGGAAGGCCTCGTCCAGTATTCCTGCGACTTTTCCAAGTTTATATCCCTGATAAATTCCACAAAAAGGCCATTCATTCCTTATAATTCCAGCATTTGAAATAAATTCATCAAGAAAATGTGTTTATTTTCCGTTTTCTTAAGAATTATTTTAACTGCGCCTCACAGTTACGGGAAGTAGTTCAGCGTGGGAGTTTACTGGGATATAAATTTTGGACAGAGACTTGCTACGGGCCAATCAAATGTTAGCGAATTGTGTAAATATTTTTCTGCTGGAATTATGGTGACATGGTTCGTGTTATGGGAAATTACGTCAACAAGGTGGAGCCTCTGGTGATATATATAGTTTTTCACATATTGAAACATTTAATGCTTAATTTAATAGTTATTGGCGAATGCATTGCAATATGCGATTAATTGAGACGAAATGCTGTGCTTTCATTGGTCGAAAAACTAGGGCAAACAATAAAGTGTTATACTGCCTGCCATCTATTTATTGGGTTTTTGTCGTGCCCGCTTGTGGAAAGCGAGACAGTGATCACAATGACGTCCGGGTGTCCGTGCGTGCGTCCATCCGTCCGAAATCTGCGTTAAAAGTTTTTAAATACCTTATATCTCTGCAGTCCTAAGTCACATTGACTTGAAACTTCATATACGTATTAGTCATTGTCAAGGTCATTACCAAGGTCAGGAATGATCGAGACAAATTGTCTCCCCCAATTATCATATGAACCAAGTATACTTCAATTGTTATGACGTTATGGCCAATATAGCTTGATCCGACGAACGAAAAGTGGTAACAATGCAGTTGAAGTGTAAGGATAGGCCAGAGTAGATAAGTACACGTAGTCACTTAATCACTTATAATGTACATATATTACATGGGGAACACACAGGAATACATGATACATTGATATGCGAACATCACTGTACTGTGCATGATACTATTCAATTTACTACAAGGTTGTAAGCCAATCGACTGTTATACTTTAACGCAACTTAAAAGCTATAGACGAATAAACTCGGTATGTGGTATCTCAATGGTCCCGTAGTGGACAATAGTATGAATGCACAAGTACTTTGATGATAGCTAATCAAAGTGAAATAACATACAAGTATAACATGGCATAACGAACATTGGAGGACAAATGACAATCATCTGAGCTACCCCAGTGCTGGCGTATCTCAATAGATAGTGTAACCTCTGAGTATCAAGGTCCCAAGGTCTGCCTCACCCGCAATATGAGGTCTAGTCACAATATGGCTATAATCCAACTTCAAGTGGATTAATCCATAAACAATATATGTAGTCTTACTACAATCCTTTAGCCATGATATGCCATGATAGGAGTATTACCATACACTATCAAAGTATACATATGTATTGCCTATGCAATATATTTCCAAAGTATGAATGTCAAAGTCAAAGCCGGATGTGGTTACATCACATGATAGTCAATAACGATAATGTTCCGGAAGCTGGTTCCCGGAAGTAAAGTTCCACAGGTAGTATTATCTCCGGAAATGGTGTACCAGATGTAAAGTTCCTATGGTATCACTCGACTGTAGCAACCGGATGTGGTAGACCCGATGTAAAGTATCCATGGTGAATCAATGGGTTGTAATACCGGAAGTGGTAGACCGGATGTAAAGTTCCGATATAATACAAAAAAATGGCGATTATCACGTTGGCTAAGACGCCGGGAAAAGTTTCACTTAGGTGACATTCAACTCGGTGGTAGTATAATGATATGATATGTGTGTATGGCGTTTCACTTCACTAAACTATGGCTGTGACTGTCTGCTGAACGCGAGGTAGCTATCACACACTGCTCTATACAGGCCTGTACCCGGAGCTGCGCCAGACAGACGTACGGACACTCGGACGACCCGATACTCTGCACTGACTGGGGTCTGCCCTCAAACGAGTGGACCAAAACGTCCAATGTGGCTCGCTGGAGCGTTCTTAAGAGGCTACAAAATGAAATGAGTCTCCAATTACTGGACGAATACGCACAGACAGACAGACATGATGCACAACAGACTAAAACGGGAATCGAACAACGGCAAATCACAGCTGAAATAAAATGTTCTAGGTACATACCAAAATCCTCCGTGTCACTGGTGAATACAGTACTAGTCTTCTGTAACCAGAATATGTGTGTCCCGCCAACACATAGCGAGACATCGCTTATATACGCACCAGTGAAACCATGCACGGAATAATGGATATGCCTACCCCTCGTACGACATCTCACATAAATACTACAAAACCATGGCTTTTGCCATGTCACCCGTGGGTTATATTTGGCATAAATATATGTTCCCACGCCTTAAATTCAACCAAACCAGTGTACAGCCCTCGTAGAATAAATACCATCCAACATGGTATACCCCACACTACCATAAATCTGCACACTATAGACCCAGATCTCATAATCCGAAATCTACTCGACTGGTCTCGACAATGCGAAGGTCGCTTCTTGGCCCCGCCAAAAAAAACCACCCCCTCCATATCGGTCCTACGGCTATACACCCAAATGAGAGTGTAGCACATACTACTCAAATATCGTGGTCATTTACGGAAATATCACGACACAAAACATCACCATTATGGGATCTGATATATCCGTGTTGGCCAGTACCAGGCTATGATGAAACACTAACCCGTAGCATACATAACAGGGCAGACCATGGTATGGTCTGCGCTATATACTGGCTTCACCTACAGAAGGTCCCTTATATGGTGAACAACTGACACGCGGACAAACTCGGCTGGCACGGACAGTGGACATCCGTAATACTAAAAGGTATCTTTTCCCTAGCGAAACCAGCACACGCAGTCAACGAGTTCTCTACCACACACATGCATAGTCTGTGGCAAATATGGCGTGACATCAGTAAAACATTGCTCATAAAATAGACGTATATTTAAATCCGCAAAAATGACACGCATAAACGTATTTCCACCAATACAACATAAGCCCCCTTATTACATGCACATTGCACATGGCAAATGTACATGCCAAACCACAGGTGTGCAAAAACCACAGGTGTGTGAAACCACAGGTATGTTGAATCACAGGGATGTGAAATCAATAATACGCACAACAATACAACACAGTACCACACATCACAAATATACAATTATACGGATTCCAGAATGTACAAGAATACACGTGTCACGCGACAGTGGGCACCCCTTGATTATGAAGCTGTGAAAGTTTGGTGGTCCTAGGTGGTACAGTAACAAAGAAATGGACTCAAACATGAAAACTTAACATTGATTGTGGACGCCGCCCGCCCGCGCCCGCCGCCCGCGCCGCCCGCCACCGCCCCCGCCCGCCCGCCCGCCCCGCCCGGCTTTCGCCAATCCAATAGCCTGGATTTTTTTTCAAAAAACCTGGCTAAAAATGGCTAAGTCGACTGCGCGGATAAAATGGGTCAATTTAAAAAAAAAGAGTAACATGTTGGATAGTGATACGTGGTGGGCACCCCTTGATTATGAAGCTGTGAAAGTTTGGTGGTCCTAGGTGATACAGTAACAAAGAAATGGACTCAAACACGAAAACTTAACATTGATTGTGGACGCCGCCCGCCCGCCGCCCGTCCGCCGCCCGCCTCCCGCCCGGCTTTCGCCAATTCAATAGCCTGGATTTTTTTCTCTCAAAAACCCTGGCTAAAAATATTATTAAAATAAAATCTATTTTTAGCCCCATGTTAAATTCCCATAGGAAAATCGTTTTTTCGCAATAAAATCTCATCAAATAATTTTGTTTGGGGAGGGTGACTTTTTTGTTATTGATGAAAAAGTACTTACTTTTCAATATTTTTTAGATTTAATGTGTTTAATGGCCAAAAGTTCATCGGCAGCAAAACGTGGAACAGACAGTAAACACAAAAACTTAACATTGTGGACGCCGCCACCTTTCGCTTATCCAATAGGCCGAATTTTGTTTTAAAAAAAAATACAAAACAACAGCAGACAACAAATTCTGTCTCATTCTAAGGGTTAAAGGTTAATCTGCTTGCATTACACAGATCACAAGTAATAAAACTATATTGCTGTAACAAACCTGTGGAGCCTGCCAACACGTTGTCTGGGAAGAATCTTTTGAAGATGCACAGAATGACACACAGACAAATGTAGTGATGTACAAATGTACAGACAAACGACTGACACCACCTGTGGTGGCATTTCCATTGATTGAGATCAAAGAAAATATCACCAACATTTAAGACCCAATAGTCTTAATAAGAGGTCAATAGAATACAGGTAAGTTCAATAGATTCCTATCGTTCTATGCCAAACGGTGTTTACGGTAAGAACATTTTTCTAAACCAGTGTATATCCTGATCATTTTTGCACAGTGTTTCATATCAAATAGTTTCATTACCGAAATGAATAATTCCAAATTGACTGACTGGTGTAGACTGATCAGTGTCTATGATATTCACACATTCAATCAATGAAGTGTAAATGTATTGCCGTCAGCAGCAAGATACGATGACAATTTGATACAGTCCTTTATCTCTGCACAATAATTTCATTACTTCTCTACTTCTTTCTTGCAGGTGGCTTCATGTTTCTTTTTTGTCATAACTTTCCTGAATTTTTTCCCACAAGTTATACATTCCGGCCACTGTTTGAACCAATGTGGTTTTCTTGGTCGATCGTCCGATTCAGATTCGCCATCTTCATCAACATCATCGGATTTCACCTCCTTGCATGCCTGTTCATGTCTGCTCTTAGTGCCGACTTTGTGAAATGTTTTCCCACACTTGGAACACGCTGGCCACTTTTTAAACCAGTGTGGCCTTTTTGGACGATCATCGGCGTTTGAATCGCCCGAGGAATCGTCACTGTCACTGTTTGAACTCCCCTCCTCCTCCTCACCGGAACTCCCCTCTTCCTCCTCCTCACTGGAACTCTCCTCGTCTTCAGATTTGCTGCCCTTACAGGATCGCTCATGGCGACTTTTTGTCCCCATTTTATGAAAACGCTTGCCATATCTTGAACATTCCGGCCACTTTTTAAACGAAGCTGGACGTCCACGTAGCGTTGCATTCCTTGTCCTTGGTGACACTCTGGTTTCTCGTTTGTTTAACTTCTCAGGTGTACTCACAGAGGATGAGCGGCTTGCTCGCCGGTTACTGGGTCTACCACGTACAAATTTTTCACTGGAACGTGCCGATCTGTCAGAAGTAACTACAGATTTATTGCGGGAACGTGCCAGTTTAGCAGCATGTACACTTTGATGGAGGATGAGTTTTGGATGAGTTTTGAAGGCTCTCTTGCAGTGTTCACATGGATATCTCTTCTTTTCTGTAACATGTACCAAGCAGGGATTATTTACACTGATAATCAAACCAAAAGGAAAATTCAATTGAGGTAATTTTGACAGTACATGTATGTAAATTATGATTTACTTTTATAGGTATTTTTTGTGTTCGTCAAAATCTTTCACTTTCATAACCCAAACTGGGGCCCGTTTCACTAAACTTTGTACAAATAAAATGTTCGTAAGTGTAAAATTATTATAGTCTGTAAATTTCACATTAACAACAATTTCTTGTAAATGATTACCTGTATTGGATTTACATTTAGTGAGCATATGCAGCCTATGCTCAATACATGCAAATCTATTAATTGAAATTTACAGACGGTCCTAAATTTGCACTTACGAACATTTTAGTAGTACAACGTTTAGTGAAACGGGCCCCTGATCCCTGCTAAGAAGCAATTACTTGGCTGTAACTGGTGAAATTGGGCTAATGGCCTCGGCGGCCAGTGTAGTCCCAAATCAGTCTGATCTGGGACGGCACTGTTCGCCATTCAGTCATGCTTCTAACAAACAGTATAAATCTTTATCAGGCTGCAGGAATGTGCTAGCAGATTATGCCCATTTCTCTGACATAGCCACATTTACGCCATCAGCTGACAAAGGATTATTGGAGATTTCTTATGCTTGCCGAAATTTAAGTAAGTTAGAAACTGTAACGCAAATTTCGGATGGCGGCACAGACAGACGATTTTATGCAGTGATCTCTATGTCTCGCTTTCCACAAATACCAATGTTAAAATGATCAAGGTCACTGCAATGACGCTGGATGGATAGCTATTAATGTGAGGAAGCTATTAAAGTTTGGTAATGATATGACAGGAGCAGGGCTTCTAATCGGTTCAGCCGTAACTGTCGGCCCAAAGGAGCCGGTACAATTAGTGCTCCCTAACCCCTCCACCCCCCCTCGCTCATGTATAGGTCGAAAACGCGTAAACGCTAGATTGTAACATGGCCCTAACAGGACATCATGCGATTCACATGTTTTAGGAGGTGATTCTCATGTTTTGTCAAATTTTCTTTTCTAATAAACATGTTTTGGCAGCATGTGACAATCGTCTCCTAAAACGATTAAATCTCACGTTTTTGTTATTACTGATGGTGAACACGTTTTGGTCTTGTTGCATATCCAATAAACCCAGTGTAGTCCGATCACGTCGAACATAATATACATGTGTGGCTGTAATCAGTACCGACTGTGAAGTGTCGGAGCGTTACATCATAAGTTACAGAACCGCGTCTAAATGTTAAGTAGTGCCGATCTGACCTTTGATACACGCCAATGCGATGTCCACAGATTTTTTACGTGTCCTGTTTGGGACATGTTACAATCTCACATTCTCGCGATATCGCACATAGGAAAATATGCGATTCTATCATATTCAATCTTGTGTTTTCGCAACCTTGCCGCTCGATCTCACGTTTTTGCTTCGCGATCTCGCATCAACACGCATGAGCAAAACTAACCCAAATTTTCTGTGTAACGCAGCTGCGTTTTATAATTCGGGTTACAGCAAAAGCTAAAATGTATTTCCAAAAGCGGAAGGCGAGATGGCGAAAACGCGAGTCGATTCTCATGTCTTTAGGAGACGATTCGCAAGTTTTCACAAGACGGAAAAATTTCAAACGACAGACAGATCATAATGCTGATTGCATTATTTTGTATTGCAGATAAACGCTTTTAAGATGGCAGACATACCTTTGTCCTTTATCAAAATGTTTGCAAACAGTAGATCCCGATGAGCCGGCTATTTACGAGCCGTCTCATCAGGATCTACGCCATTCGTACATACTTTATTTATACCCCTAATGCAGCGTAATGTAAAAGTTCCAAACTTAATATGGAATAGTCCGTGTCAAATACTTGGGGGTGATGTAAATATTACAAACACGGATAATCACAATGCATGGTTACTTTATTTTATTATAAAACAAGAAACGAGGCAAAGCCACGAAGGCCAGGTTTTTTCCAAGCATAGACACTTGGATAACATAATTATACCCACTTTTTGTAGACTAGATGGCCGTGGCCTGCATGTCGCGCCTTGGGGCGAGGCATGGACACTAAAAAAATAGATATAGTAGATGGAAAAACTTTAACCAAAAAACTTTAACCGGACACACGGACGAACGGACGGACATATGCCAAAATGCCGACGATATCGCGCTTTCCGCAAGCAGGTGTGACAATGATGATAAACACCCATGTGAAGTATCAAGGTATTGGGTGAAGCAGTTGCAGAGATATAGTACACGAAAAAACAAAAAATTAACAAAAAAATTCAAAGTAATTTGAACTTGACATAGGGCACAGGATCGCGCTTTCCGCAAGCAGGTGCGACAATGATGATAAACACCCATGTGAAGTATCAAGGTATTGTTGGGTGAAGCAGTTGCAGAGATATAGTACACGAAAAAACTTTAACAAAAAAATTCAAAGTAATTTGACCTTGACATTGGGCACAGGATCGCGCTTTCCGCAAGCAGGTGCAACAATGATGATAAACACCCATGTGAAGTATCAAGGTATTGGGTGAAGCAGTTGCAGAGATATAGTACACGAAAAAACTTTAACAAAAAAATTCAAAGTAATTTGACCTTGACATTGGGCACAGGATCGCGCTTTCCGCAAGCAGGTGCGAAAATGATGATAAACAACATGTGAAGTATCAAGGTATTGGGTGAAGCAGTTGCAGAGATATAGTACAGACGAAAAAAACTTTAACAAAAAAAATTCAAAGTAATTTGACCTTGACATTGGGCACAGGATCGCGCTTTCCGCAAGCAGGTGCGACAATGATGATAAACACCCATGTGAAGTATCAAGGTATTGGGTGAAGCAGTTGCAGAGACATAGTACAAGAAAAAACTTTAACAAAAATATTCAAAGTAATTTGACCTTGACATTGGGCACAGGATCACGCTTTCCGCAAGCAGGTGCATGCAACAATGATGATAAACACCCATGTGAAGTATCAAGGTATTGGGTGAAGCAGTTGCAGAGATATAGTATAACGAAAAAACTTTAACAAAATAATTCAAAGTAATAATTTGACCTTGACATTGGGCACAGGGGCCGCACGGTTTGGGGTTAGAATGAAAATATGGATGATGAGAAACACCCATGTGAAGTTTCAAGGTAATGGACGAAGCAGTTGCAGAGATATAGTATAACGAAAAAGTTTTAAAACCAAAAAAACTTTAACCAGACTACGTTAAAAAGTTAACGTTGAAAATGGCTAAGTCAATTACGTAGAAATAATAGGTGAAGGTAAACAAATGGTCACATGTTGGATAGTTGTATGTGGTAGGCACCCCTTGGTTATGGAAGCTGTGAAAGTTTGGTGGTCCTAGGTGGTACAGTACCAAAGAAATGGATTTAAACACGAAAACTTAACATTGTAAACGCGAAAACTTAACATTGAAAATGGCTAAGTCGACTGCGCGGAAAAAATGGGTGAAGTTAAAAAAAAAAGTAAATGTTGGATAGTGATATGTGGTAGGTAAACCTTGATTATGAAGCTGTGAAAGTTTGGTGGTCCTAGGTGGTACAGTACCAAAGAAATGGACTTAAACACGAAACTTAACATTGTAAACGCGAAAACTTAACATTGAAAATGGCTAAGTCGACTACGCGGAAAAAATGGGTCAAGTTAAAAAAAAAGTAACATGTTGGATAGTGATATGTGGTGGGCACCCCTTGATTATGAAGCTGTGAAAGTTTGGTGGTCCTAGGTGGTACAGTAACAAAGAAATGGACTCAAACACGAAAACTTAACATTGATTGTGGACGCCGCCTGCCGCCCGCCGCCCGCCGCCCGCCCGCGCCGCCCTCCGACCGCCCGCACCCGCCCGCCCGGGCTTTTGCCAATCCAATAGCCTGGATTTTTTTTCAAAAAACCTGGCTAAAAACGGAAAATAAACACATTTTCTTGATCGATTTATTTCAAATGCTGGAAGATTATAAGGAATGAATGGCCTTTTTGTGGAATTTATCGGGGATATAAACTTGGAAAAGTCGCGGGAATACTGGACGAGGCCGTAGGCCACAACCCGAGCATCCGGGCAAGGTTATATGTATGGAGGAGCAGAAAACATGGCACTAAAATTGCAATACAATCTTGATCCTGCGTCATGTATTTTTGTACAGAATTAGCCGTTTTCTATGTAGTGCATGTAGTGTAGACCCAGAAGAGCAGAGGATCGTTTCACTAAACTTCGTAGGACTAAAATTTTTGTTAGTGCAAACTTAGGAGTCTGTAAATTTCACATTAACAATGTTTTCTTGCAAACAATTATGAGATTTACATTTATTGAGCATAGTCTGCTCAAAAAATGGAAATCTATCAATTGAAATTTCACGACGACACTAAATTTGCACTTACAAACATTTTAGTCGTACAAAGTTTAGTGAAACGGCCTCCAGGATTATACCGAGCTGAAAGACACGATTCATCAACAAGTGTGTAAGATAACACATTGTGCCACCAGCCAATACAATGGACCTACCTGTATGCCCGTACAATCCCGCGTCTCGAGGTTCCTGCTTCACGCAAGTGCTGTTGATAGCCGACCCATTACCAACACTACCAGTTTTCTGTGACTCAACGACGAGTTGGATCGCTTTCTCTTCGGTATTTGTAAGGCCCGCATTCTCGTAGACTTGGCGAACTTGAACGCACACCGCTAGGACAGCTGAAATGAGTATTAAGTCATTAATTACAAGCCCATCACAGTATCTAAAGAGTATTATACCCTCAGATTTCAAATTCAATGCGTATTTTACTTTCACAAATGTATTATTTTCTTATTAAATAGGGAACAAATGAATATATAATAAAAATATAACAGATTTGAAAATTCACTTATTGGAGCTGCTCAAGTAAATTTTCAACTTTATGTATTTTCACTACCGTATTTTGCTGGTTATAAGTCACAAAAGTGTATAAGACGCACCCCTATTTTCAGTCCAAAATCTGGGGGAAAATGTCTACATGAGAATATAAGACGCACCAATTTTCCTGACAAAATGAAACAAAAAATTTAAAAAAAACTCGCCAAATTGTTGTTATTTATTCCACACTGTTTTTTTTTTATTTTTTTTATTCGTACCTTTTGGACGTGTTAAATGTGTAACAGACTATAGTCAGAAACCGTGTTATATTTGCGATCATATTGCTGCCGAAACTTTCAAAGTGGTATTATATTGTTAATTATTGATTGCGGTATGTATTATCTCTTTTCAACACCATTTACGGAAAATATTTTCAAAAACAATATCGGTGAAATATGGCGACAGATCTGCGTACAATCCAGAGTGTTTTTTTAACCCATTCCTTTCGGAATAAATATTTACGGATATGAAATTTATTAAATATTTTATTTTTATTTTTGTTATTTCTCACTGAAAGTATATGTTGTGACCACTCATTTGAACCGTCTCGACGAAACGGTTTAAATGGTGGTCGCGGCATATACTTCTGAGTGCATAGAAGGAAAATAAACATAAGAGTATCCTCAGCATGAATGGGTTACTGATTGCCCCATGAGCACGTTCGCGACGTCTGCGGCACATCAAAAGGCGTGTTGACCAATCAGTGCAATTTCAAAACATAGCCTAAAGGTCACACAGCTTACAGCCTCATGCTGAATGACGTCATACGTTAAACACCTGTTAGTTGACACGGCTGGGTGTTATCGATTTTTTCCACAAAGCAACACACAAATTTCGCCTGTGTAATATTTCAAAATCAGTCGTATCTTCCGTAAATGACGATGAATGTTGACAGACATTTCAGAGCAGTGCAGCCGAAATGACGCTGAAAGCAGCCTATAGCTATGACGAATTTGCATTGTCCACCGACGTAACTATAATGTTTTTAATTAGAGATTGGCGAACATTGTAAACCATGTGCAGACCGCGAATCCACCGCCTGGTCTGGCCGATAATGCAATAAGCCGGGATTTGTCAGAGATAGAAACCCAATTCACATAAACACGTTTGCCGTGTCATAAATAGACTGGTTCCCGGTAGTATTGTTTCACTGGGCACGCATCAGACAGGGTACCAGTTTAGTGACGAATACGAAACTGACGTCAGCAACCGCGTGTATTGATATTTGATATGGCTTTGTGTTGTAAATCTTGACACGCGGTGTGTTTGATGTCGGCCAGATGACATAGGCTTACCACTTTGGACGAATCAGCATCGTGTAAACACAGTTTCGAAACTAATGATGGAGTTTTATAACTTGCGTGGAATTGCATTATGCATATTGGGATTTACCGTTACTGGCGTCATGTAATATTTTTCATGGCAAAATGACACCGACCGACAGGTAAATGTTTTCAAAAGATAATTCAAATGATAGAGGCCAGATCGTGATTCGGCAGAGAAAATGTCGACCGAATGTGACACAGCGTCGAAACCACAGGATTTCGGCGTCGAAACAAGTACGGCGCGAACTGTTTAGAATACGAATCTGAGGATACTTTTCCAATTTCAAGCGGTTGTTACCGCAAATACTAACAAAAACAACAAATATCGAAACAAAGCTTTATTTTATGAATTTTTGGGGTGGAAACAAATGCTCTTGTATCCAAACGTGTGTATAAGACTTTGTGGGATGAAAATCTGGGTAAACAAAGTGTGTCTAATACTCGGCAAAATACGGTACTCAATTTGAAAATCAATGTGTATATTCACATTGCTGTGAGTATTTTGTATTCCCACTTTTGATAATCAATGCATATTCTGATACAATAAGTGCGTAAAATACGCCGAAACAACAAAAGACACTTCATGCTTCTAACAAGCAATATAGATCGCTATCAGGCTACAGGAGCTTGCTAGTTGATTGGTCACAAATCCCATAAGCCCCATTTCTCCAGTCACAGCCATGTATAATTATTCACTTACGATCCAGGAATGCCTCCTTCAACACTTTGTAGTTAGCTGGGGCTTCCCAGAGTGGCTCAAACGCTGCTTTCAGGTCATACAGTAGCGCCCGGCAGATCTCCCGCACAAACTCCACTATCTCTTCCTGGAAATAAAATGTCGCTGTCAGGCCATAAAACATAAGTAGTTTGCGGAATGTTACGCGGGATGGCAGCAGATTCTTTTAATATACTCGTTTTGTATGTTTGATTCTATTTTTTCAAGTTACAATAACCTATAAGATGTTAAAAATAACCAGGTTTTCGTCAGACATGATTGGATTTAAAAAAAAATTGTCATGGCGATAAAATTCTCAACGCGCAGTGATTTTTCTGACACGGCAATATCTGAGAACCAAAGTACATTTTTTTTATGGCCTTAGCGGAGAGATGAAATTTCCGGCTCATTAACCCTATCAACACTACATACCTCTACAGTGGTGTTTGCAAACAGTGTAGATCCAGAAGAGCCGGCTCGTAACGAGCCGTCTCTTCAGGATCTACATGTTTTGCAAGTAATTTTCAACCCCTTTTTGAAAATCATTTTGTGATGACTCGATTGGTAGAAAAAATTGATATCACAATCCATTGCAGTTATTTAAGGGTGAAAGGGTTATGCTACTTATTTTCTAGCACTCGATTGGAGAACAGTTTGTTAGAACCATTGTTTGTGCCAAATCTAAAATTTTGAAAACCAAAAGCATATAGTCCAATTTCCCTATAATTTAACCCTTATCATGCTGAGGTTACACCATTGTGTTTGCGGAAAATCCTAAATATTTTCCTTCTATGCGCTTAGAAGTACAGTCGAACCTGCTCGGGCGGTCACCTTTAATCAGCGGTCACCGCCGTTAAACGGCCACTTCAAATTCCCCCCGCGCATTTTTGCTATATAAAACGCTTTCATTCAACGGTCACTCGTCTAACGCGACCAGCGGTCATTAATTATCGTCCCAAACTAGTGATCCAATTTCATTAAACGGTCACCGCTAATCCCGATTTCAATGTACCCTGCGGCGGTCGTTACTGAAGCGCGAATTAACAATGATGTCAGCAGTCAATGCGGGTAATTAAAACACCAAACACGTCGCCGCGTCGGCGATATTGAGAGGGTATGTTTCACAGGTACAAATTGTGTTGCCCGAACTATCGGCGCATTATTGAAAGAACAGCCTATCGCATCCGGGTTCTTGCACCCTTGTCCGTCGATTCGTAATTTCTATAGGTTACCGACACAAATTTTGTAAAAAGGAACAGCCCATTGCCAATTACCAAATTGATAAAACACGAATAGCTGATATAATTGGTGTATTGCCCAGGACCGAGTGTAACCGGCTCAAATATAATTTAAGCAAATAGCCTCATATGTCGAATATGAGCCGAATGTCGCACTTATTGACTGCTTTTGCCGACATCGCCTATGCATTATTTACGTACACAATTGGAAATGAATCCAAATTCGACTTGACCAATACCAGACAAAAAAAAAGAAAAAAAGTTTGCATAACTTATCTCACACCATTTCCGATTATGCCCTATTATCTAGTACAATAAGTTGTCTACAATATAAGTCTTGCAGATTAGCAGTTGCAGTAGGCTGTAAAATAACAAAAACGTGAACATTGGTGTTTTTATTTGTTGATAGAATTTTTATTTCATATTGATAATTCTATTTAAATATTTGTTACTTGTTTTTAAGAATAAATCAAATATTTGTTACTTGTTAAGAAATCCACTCATTAATAAATTTCATACCCATAAAGGTGTATTCCGAAAGGAATAGGTTGAACATAGGATGAAATATCTTATAGCATGGAATCAAAGCAATGCAAGTTTGTTTACAACAGTGAATGTCTAGCCGAGTCTTAGTCGAGCATGTGTATAGCGCTCGATCTACTATTGCATTTATTGTGCTGACAAATATCATTTGATCTATTGCATTTATCGTGCTAATGGAAAGACTCCATCTGCAATAAAATTTATCATGCTAATCCAAAGATTCGATCTACTATTACATTTATTGTGCTAAATAAAAATTTTGAACTACTATTGTGTTTATTGTGCTCAACAGGACTGTACGGACTATAAAGAGCGGGCGGCTGTATTCCTCCAGCACCCACCTGTAGCTTCACAAGTAGCTGCATCAACTGCTGGCAGGCGTTGTCAAACATGGTGAACCTGTCCCGGTCTATGGTGGTCGCCAGGTGGGTCTTCATGCGCACAAACATGCCGGGCCCGCACTCCTCGGCGCACGTCGTGTAGGCGGGCGTCAGGCGTTCCTGCACGAACGGCGTCACAATACGCGAAATGTCACGCTGCTTACTCGTCACCATGTCCTTCAGCTGTGCCACCATTTCTGTCAACTGTAATTGACAGTTGCCAAATAATAACTAAATGTCACAGCTTATCAACAATAAGGTCTACACTCTGCTTCACCAAAGCTTCCCAAATGTATAACAGGAAATGCGGCCCGTCGGCACATGAATGCCCGTGTAGGACGTACGTACACCGGTGGACAAGTTAAACAACACGAGTCATTCAGGAATGATTCGGGAAAGTTATTATAGGAATGAATGGCCTTTTTGTGGAATTTATCGGGGATATAAACTTGGAAAAGTCGCGGGAATACTGGACGAAGGCCAGAAGGCCTCGTCCAGTATTCCCGCGACTTTTCCAAGTTTATATCCCCGATAAATTCCACAAAAAGGCCATTCATTCCTTATAATTCCAGCATTTGAAATAAATTCATCAAGAAAATGTGGTTATTTTCCGTTTTCTTAAGAATTATTTTAACTGCGCCTCACGGTAGTTTACTGGGATATTTAAATTTTGGACAGAGACTTGCTACGGGCCAATCAAATGTTAGGGAATTGTGTAAATATTTGTGTGCTGGAATTATCTGTCATGCAAAAACATCTAACTGAATATCTTGATGGCATAAACCATTAAAAATCACGAGTACCATACATTTCCGGCTATAAGTCGACCTTTTTTGTCCAAATAATTAAGAACAAGAGTGCCGTAAGTCACAAAATACGCCCATTGAAGATACAGAAATGTGAAGCTGTCCCCAAGGCAAGAAACATTAATGAGAATTTGAAAATCTATAGCATTATTTCTTCCGCTTGTGATAAACAGGTATACTAATTTAGGAAGAGATGTGTAAAGTAGAAATCATATAGAACTGGATACAAAAATGTAGAAAAATGGCGAAGTTAAAAAGGTGATATTTTTGTTAAAAAATGTTTTCGGCATAAAAACACCAAGGTGCACATCTTCAATATGTGTAGAAGACGTGTGTATAGTTTCAGATCAAATGACGGAACGGTTTCAGAGGAATTGTGTACACAAACTCTGTACCCTATACACAATTGTATACAAGAGTTGTCAGAAGACAACAAAGCTCGCCTATTGGCAGCCTTCACTCAAACTTGGCACAGTTGTATAAAAAACATGAATATTATATAACTTGACCTTGGGTTAAGGGGTGTGCGGTGGACCTTGACATTGGGGTCAGTGGTGGAAGGTGGGTCGTGGATTTGCAAAACTTGATATCAAAAGATACAAGCCTGGTATTTTATTTATCAGGGAACGTTTTATACTCAAAAATGACAACAGATGACGTCGTTATCTATGTAAAGAATGCAGACTTGTTTACGTTGTGTCATTACACCGACATCATTCGGTAACATCACGTGATGTCATCCGACCACTGGAACGTCAGGTTTCACTTAGTTGTAACCCAGTTGTTTGTATCAGGTCAATGCCCGATACAATATGTGATCAGTCAGTATGTATTTGGTCAATACAAAGCAGGTTACCTGACAGAATACCAGTCTAGTCCTTTGATATCAGGCAAAGCTACGGCAAATGTAAGAAATCATATCAATTCAGAGCAGAGTCTCAAGATACAATCATGGAATTATATTAGGTAACAGTTTAATACTGATGTTTATGCAACAGAATTAGCAAATATTTTGTTGAAAAGAAAACAGATTTGATTACGTTGCATCATTACACAGACACCATTCGGTAAAATATTTTAATTTAATTTATTTATTTAATGGCAGTGCCAACCACAAGGTGTATCTGGGCAGCGACGAGTGCCACCCTGTCACAGGGCACACTGAGACTGTCTAATTCCCGGACCAGCCCCCACGTGAACGACCTACGCCTGTATAACTATATATGACTGGCCCGTACCTTGTGGCTGGCACTGACGTGTAGCTGGGCAGCGACGCATGCCACCCTGTCGTGGGGCACAGCGAGACTGTCTAATTCCCGGTCCAGGCCCCATGTGAATGACCTCCGCCTGTATAACTATATATGACTGGCCCGTACCTTGTGGTTGGCACGGCCGTGTAGCTGGGCAGTGACACGGGCCACCCTGTCGCGGGGCACACTGAGACAGTCTAATTCCCGGACCAGCCCCCACGTGAACGACCTCCGCCTGTATAACTATATATGACTGGACCGTACCTTGTGGCTGACACTGCAGTGTAGCTG
Source organism: Conchocele bisecta (assembly GCA_029237695.1). Lineage (NCBI taxonomy): Eukaryota > Metazoa > Mollusca > Bivalvia > Lucinida > Thyasiridae > Conchocele > Conchocele bisecta. The sequence continues at coordinate 105,100,520 of CM055265.1, forward strand.
GGCAGTGACGCGGGCCACCCTGTCGCGGGCCACACGGAGGCTGTCCTAATTCCCGGACCAGCCCCCACGTGAATGACCTCCGCCTGTATAACTAACTATATATCACTGGCCCGTACCTTGTGGTTGGCACTACCGTGTAGCTGGGCAGTGATGCGGGCCACCCTGTCGTGGGCCACACGGAGGCCGTCTAATTCCCGGACCAGCCCCCACGTGAATGACCTCCGCCTGTATAACTATATATCACTGGCCCGTACCTTGTGGTTGGCACTACCGTGTAGCTGGGCAGTGATGCGGGCCACCCTGTCGTGGGCCACACGGAGGCCGTCTAATTCCCGGACCAGCCCCCACGTGAATGACCTCCGCCTGTATAACTATATATCACTGGCCCGTACCTTGTGGTTGGCACTACCGTGTAGCTGGGCAGTGATGCGGGCCACCCTGTCGCGGGGCACAAGGAGGCCGTCTAATTCCCGGACCAGCCCCCACGTGAACGACCTCCGTCTGTATAACTATATATCACTGGCCCGTACCTTGTGGTTGGTACTGCTGTGTAGCTGGTCAGTGACGTGGGCCACCCTGTCGAGGGGCACACCGAGACTGTCTAATTCTCGGCCCAGCCCCAACGTGAACAACTTCAGCCTGGCCAGGATCTCTGTCTTCACGTTCTCCAGGCTCCTCCACAGCATACCACTGTAATGCAATACAGGGAATGAAAATATATATGATGAGAATCGTCATGTGAAGTTTTAAGTCAATCAGCCGTACGATAAAGCAGAATGGACAACGCGACAATTTTGAATGCATCCCTTTATTTATCCCATCAAATCCTGCCTTACATGTTTCAGTACATGGATCCAAGAGGCCAACAATGACCCCTTGCTGCTACAGACCGGTTTATAAATGTGGCTGTGACTGGAGAAATGGGCTTATGGTTTTTGCAATCAGTGTAGATCCAGATCAGCCTGTGCATCCGCAGTCTGATCAGGATCTGCACCGTTCACCATTCCATAATCAGGAACCACAAATCCTGATTTCAAGAGATATGCTGAAAATTCCCTGAATTCATAAATACAAAGTTGAAAATTACTATAGGAATGAATGGCCTTTTTGTGGAATTTATCTACATGTAGGCAGAAAATGGCAGCTTTCTTGAATCACGTTACTAAGAAAATCAAATTTTTAAAAATCTTTGTACAATTTCTTTGTGAAATTTACAATAAAATTTGCACTTGCAGCCGATGCAGGCAAATCTTCTGTGGATGTATTCACATTTAATGATGTGTACACGTAGATGGAAAATGGTAGCATTAGTGACGCACGTTAACCCTTTGAACCCTAAAGCCCTCCATAGTGGTTTATGAAAACAATGCAGATCCAGACGAGTGGACTCGTAACGAGCAATCTCATCTGGATCTGCACTTTTTGACAGTAATTTTCATATTTTTGAGAACAAAAAATACCCCCTTTTCATAAATGGACTAGTCTGTAAACCATTTTGTGACAGTTGGATTGGTTGCAGTTACTTGGGGGTGAAAAGGTTAATGTGAGAAACCGATGCATAAATATCTTTGTAAGAACTTTTTTATTTTGCGAAGCCCCTGGTCTACTGTCGCACCTGAATGCGCGGTCCCAGACGATGGTCATGCTGCGGTACATGGGCTCTGACAGGTCCTCGTTGAAGTCGACGGGGCCGAACGAGGGCGACGTGAACACACCCTGCCGCCGCACAGTCCCCCGGTACGTGCCCCAGTGCAGCCCCCCGGCCCGCCGGTCACTCTTATCCTTGTTCATCTGCAGAGTAGGCACCGGCAGTTTTGTACACGGATGTAAGTGAGAAAAGATAGTCAACACTCGTAACCTCAAATTCTCTTATTAAAGTCAAACTACTGATATGTCAAATTCTCGGTCCAAAGTGCATGTTTTCTTATGTAACTGTAAAACATGGATATGGCCCGTGGCATACTGGAGAAACTCTTACAGACTTTTTGACGTAAATGTACACGGACTGACGTACGGACGTACGGACGTACGGAACCTCAAGAGCAACACAATATGCCCCACTTGCTATCGCATAGGGGGCATATTAACTCTCGCTAACTCAAATTTCCGTAGTATTTTCCTCAGTCCCATCGAGTAAACGAGTGTAAATTTCTTAATTTTAGAATAAAAAGAGAGGAAAATTTTCATCCATGTTTTATCATTACAAGTAACAAGATGTGTATTGGCAGAACACGTACCGACTGATTACATAACATAATTTCGTATCAGGCAATATCCTGGTACGAATATCCAGGTTACAACGAATGGAAAATTGACGTTTCATTGGTAGAACGGCATCACATGAGGTTACCGAGTGACATCAGTGTAAGGACACAACGTAATCAAGTGTGTGCACCTATTTAACATTAATCCGCTATGTTAAAGTTCGAGGACTATGGAATAAGCCACATAAACCCATTGTTAGCTTCAACGAGATGGCCGCGGTCCGCATCTGAGCCCGCCGAGGCATTCGATGGTCTCAGAGTGTATTTATTTGAAGTTTGATGCCCAATAAGCATACAAAGTTTCAAGCAAATCTGACTGACGGTTACAGAGATATGTATGTGAAAACTTTAACGCAAATTTTGACAGAAACTTTAACACAAACTTCTAAGTCATTTGACCTTGACCTTGGGCACAGGGGCCGCATGAATGGGATACAGCATGAATATATGGATGATGACTAATACATATATGAAGTTTCAAGTCAATGTGACTTAGGACTGCAGAGATATAAGGTATTTAAAAACTTTAACGCAGATTTCAAAACGCAAACTTCTAAGTCATTTGACCTTGACCTTGGACTCAGGGGCCACATGAGTGGGATACAGAATGAATATATGGATCATACCTAATAAGTTTATGAAGTTTCAAGTCAATGTGACTTAGGACTGCAGAGATATAAGGTATTTAAAAACTTTAACGCAGATTTCGGAACGCAAACTTCTAAGTCATTTGACCTTGACCTTGGGCACAGGGGCCGCATGAGTGGGATACAGCACGAATATATGGATCATGACTAATAAGCAAATGAAGTTTCAAGTCAATGTGACTTAGGACTGCACAGATATAAGGTATTTAAAAACTTTAACGCAGATTTCGGAACGCAAACTTCTAAGTCATTTGACCTTGACCTTGGGCACAGGGGCCGCATGAGTGGATACAGCATGAATATATGGATGATGACTAAATGTCGCGTGACACGTGTATTCTTGTACATTCTGGAATCCGTATAATTGTATATTTGTGATGTGTGGTACTGTGTTGTATTGTTGTGCGTATTATTGGTTTCACATCCCTGTGATTCCACATACCTGTGGTTTCACACACCTGTGGTTTTTGCACACCTGTGGTTTGGCATGTACATTTGCCATGTACAATGTGCATGTAATAAGGGGGCTTATGTTGTATTGGTGGAAATAACGTTTATGCGTGTCATTTTTTTGCGGTTTTTATATACGTCTATTTTATGAGCAATGTTTTACTGATGTCACGCCATATTTGCCACAGACTATGCATGTGTGTGGTAGAGAACTCGTTGACTGCGTGTGCTGGTTTCGCTAGGGAAAAGATACCTTTAGTATTACGGATGTCCACTGTCCGTGCCAGCCGAGTTTGTCCGCGTGTCAGTTGTTCACCATATAAGGGACCTTCTGTAGGTGAAGCCAGTATATACGCAGACCATACCATGGTCTGCCCTGTTATGTATGCTACGGGTTAGTGTTTCATCATAGCCTGGTACTGGCCAACACGTTATATATCAGATCCCATAATGGTGATGTTTTGTGTCGTGATATTTCCGTAAATGACCACGATATTTGAGTTTAGTATGTGCTACACTCTCATTTGGGTGTATAGCCGTAGGACCGTTATGGAGGGGTTTGGCGGGCCAAGAAGCGACCTTCGCATTGTCGAGACCAGTCGAGTAGATTTCGGATTATGAGATCTGGGTCTATAGTGTGCAGATTTATGGTAGTGTGGGGTATACCATGTTGGATGGTATTTATTCCACGAGGGCTGTACACTGGTTTGGTTGTAATTTAAGGCGTGGGAACATATATTTATGCCAAATATAACCCACAGGTGACATGGCAAAAGCCATGGTTTTGTAGTATTTATGTGAGATGTCGTACGAGGGGTAGGCATATCCATTATTCCGTGCATGGTTTCACTGGTGCGTATATAAGCGATGTCTCGCTATGTGTTGGCGGGACACATATATTCTGGTTACAGAAGACTAGTACTGTATTCACCAGTGACACGGAGGATTTTGGTATGTACCTACAACATTTTATTTCAGCTGTGATTTGCCGTTGTTCGATTCTCGTTTTAGTCCGTTGTGCATCCTGTCTGTCTGTCTGTGCGTATTCGTCCAGTAATTGGAGATTCATTTCATTTTTGTAGCCTCTTGAGAACGCTCCAGCGAGCCACATTGGACGTTTTGGTCCACTCGTTTGAGGGCAGACCCCAGTCAGTGCAGAGTATCGGGTCGTCCGAGTGTCCGTACGTCTGTCTGGCGCATGTGTGTAGCAGCTCCGGGTACAGGCCTGTATAGAGCAGTGTGTGATAGCTACCTCGCGTTCAGCAGACAGTCACAGCCATAGTTTAGTGAAGTGAAACGCCATACACACATATCATATCATTATACTGCCACCGAGTTGAATGTCACCTAAGTGAAACTTTTCCCGGCGTCTTAGCCAACGTGATAATCGCCATTTTTGTATTATATCGGAACTTTACATCCGGTCTAACCACTTCCGGTATTACAACCCATTGATTCACCATGGATACTTTACAATCGGGTCTACCACATCCGGGTTGCTACAGTCGAGTGATACCGTAGGAACTTTACATCTGGTCCACCATTTCCGGAGATAATACTACCTGTGGAACTTTACTTCCGGGAACCAGCTTCCGGAACATTATCGTTACTGACTATCATGTGATGTAACCACATCCAGCTTTGACTTTGACATTCATACTTTGGAAATATATTGCATAGGCAATACATATGTATACTTTGATAGTGTATGGTAATACTCCTATCATGGCATATCATGGCTAAAGGATTGTAGTAAGACTACATATATTGTTTATGGATTAATCCACTTGAAGTTGGATTATAGCCATATTGTTGACTAGACCTCATATTGCGGGTGAGGCAGACCTTTGGGACCTTGATACTCAGAGGTTACACTATCTATTGAGATACGCCACACTGGGGTAGCTCAGATGATTGTCATTTGTCCTCCAATGTTCGTTATGCAATGTTATACTTGTATGTTATTTAACTTTGATTAGCGATCATCAAAGTACTTGTGCATTCATACTATTGTCCACTACGGGACCATTGAGATACCACATACCGAGTTTATTCGTCTATAGCTTTTAAGTTGCGTTAAAGTATAACAGTCGATTGGCTTACAACCTTGTAGTAATTGAATAGTATCATGCACAGTACAGTGATGTTCGCATATCAATGTATCATGTATTCCTGTGTGTTCCCCATGTAATATAGTGTACATTATAAGTGATTAAGTGACTACGTGTACTTATCTACTCTGGCCTATCCCTTACACTTCAACTGCATTGTTACCACTTTTTCGTTCGTCGGATCAAGCTATATTGGCCATAACGTCATAACAATTGAAGTATACTTGGTTCATATGATAATTGGGGGAGACAATTTGTCTCGATCATTCCTGACCTTGGTAATGACCTTGACAATGGTGTCAGAAGTGGGGTTTTGTTTCCTCTTTTTATAATCAGTTTCTTCAAAGCAGTTGAAGTAAGGAGGCTAGAATAGCTGTACCCCTAGTGTCGTCAAAATTCAATCTTGTATTTGTTTGCCTTGGGAGTTAATGTAAGATGCCCTCCAACACTTAGGCACTAATACATCACCACATACATGATTGGACTACCTAGGTACAGAAGTATAGAGTTGAGACGATCTGGTGAGATAGTCGATGTAAGGGTCAATTGTAATTTTTTTTGATTTGCCAACAGTACCTCCCTGTGATGATGGCACAGCGGGTGTTCTAGGTTAGCACTAGACACTTCTGCATCTGAGGCGAGATTACTACCACTATTATATTGTGTATGAACAATATTATATCCTGCCAGGTGTCTATAACCAGTACCCAATATTTGTGTCCAGTACCATAGAGAGGGAATTGTAAATATACCATTACATTAGACTATACATATACCGGATTGACTTACCCGAATTGAGAAACGTATACCGTCGATAGGAGTAGACCGGACTGATTTACCTTAACCTTATAGACGTGAAGCAAGAGACTCGCACAAATCACTAAGTGATTTGAGTGCTAGAGACCTTGTGTACCGTCGGGTAAAGCGTGTAAATCGATAATCCGGGGTTGAGTTGAGAGTGAGAATGTCGTCCATTAAGGAGCTAATGGACATAGGCAAAAGCTTAGGGCTAGCAGATTCAGAGTTAAGGGCCTTTGTAAAAGAAGAGCAGGAGAGAGAAAGACAGAAAGACTAGAGGCTAGACAGGCTGAGAAAGAATAGGTTAGATGCTGAGCGGTTGGATAAAGAGGTTGAGCGACAGATGGAGAAAGATAGGTTAGATGCTGAGCAGTTAGCTAAGGAAGTTGAGCGACAGATGGAGAAAGATAGATTAGATGCTGCGCGGTTAGATAAGGAAGCACATCGGTTAGCCAATGAAGCACAGTTAGCTCTAGAATTTAAATTGCGAGAACTAGACACTAAGCACCAGGTAGAAATGGCAAAAGTAGTAAGGGGGGTGGAATAGTAGATGAAGATAGACATGATAGGGACAATGGCAGAGCATTCGGTGGTCCGAAGCTGCCACATTTTGATCAGAGTAATGACAACATGGATAGCTACTTAGCTAGATTTGAGAGGTACGCAGCAATTCAAAGGTGGGGAAGAGATAAGTGGTCACTACACTTGAGTGCGTTATTGAAGGGCAAGGCATTGGATGTATATTCTAGACTACCTATTGATGATGCTCTTGACTATGATAAGTTGAAATCCGCATTGTTGAAATGTTTTGATCTAACGGAAGATGGGTTCAGACGCATGTTCAAAAACACCAAACCTGATCACAGTGAATCATTTGTGCAATATGTCAGTCGGTCAAAGAACTATTTAGATAGATGGTTTGAGTTAGGTAAGGTGAATAGAACATATGAAGAGTACTAGACTACATGATCAGAGATCAGATGTTAAGTATATGCAGTCGTGAGCTCTTATTATTTCTCAAAGAGAAAACATTTGACTCGATAGATCAGATGGCGGTTCAGGCAGATTACTTTGCAGAAGCTAGAGGAGGTAGCAAGTATGTAGTTCAGAGGAACAGTACTAGCAACAGAACTGAGTACAGGTCAGTAGATAACCAGAGGCGCAAGGTAAGTTAGATGCCGATAAGCGATCCAGAGATAGGAGTCGAGATAGGGACAGATATCAGAATAGAGACCACAATAGAAGCCCAAGTAGGGGTAGTTATGATAGAAGCCCGAGTAGAGGTAGTTATGACAGAAGTACCAGCAGGAACGGCTACGGTAGGGCATCGCGGGACATGTTACCATTGTGGCAAAGAAGGTCACATGTCCTACGATTGTCCTAAACGTGACCGGTCCTCAGCTTACAAAGCAGCAGCAGTCGAGGAAGAGAAACATGTAAGTTTTGCAGATAAAGAACAGAGAGGTCGGTACAGAGGTAGAAATAGAGGTAGAAGTGGAAGGCACATAGAGGCAGAGGTAGAGGTAGATGGCAAAACACGGAACAACCAGGGGAAAACCAAGGAAATTTCTGTGTGGTTGATACCGACACCACTATTGTATGTTCAGGTTAGCGAGATACAGCCGGAGTTGATTAACGGATGTCATTTGGTATGGATATGGCTACCCGTAGCAGAGGGCACATTAAATGGGAAAAAGGTCACAGTAATGCGAGATACTGGGGTGTAGGGGTGGTCGTCAGGGAAAGCTTAGTACAACCAGATCAGTTTTTAAGCAAAGTTTCAACATGCATGCTGGTAAATAGGAGCAAAATGAGTGGAATCCTACCGCCCGGGTAGATCTAGATACACCTTTTTTCAAAGGTCAGGTAGAAGCCCTTTGCATGACAGATACAATGTATGATGTTACCATAGGTAATGTAGAAAAAAAACGGGTCAGAGTTACCGGTTGATATCCGATTTAGAGGCGCTCTAAATCCGTAGCGCAGTTGAAACTAGGTCACAAACGACAGCCCGAGACGAATCATATAAGACCCTCAAAGTCCCTACCGCAATCGCGAACGTATCACGCGATGAATTCAAAGAGGCGCAGGTCACATGACGTCACATTGACGTCAGTTCGAAATAATGCAAAAGACGGAACGGTACGGTCAAGTAAGAACGGAAACAAATCGAAATTCGCATACCGAAAAGACTTGTTGTATCGTAATTTCGAATCGATAGCGTCAGGTAGGATGTACCATCAGCTGGTAGTCCCAAAAACACTTAGGACTACCGTGATGAAAGTGGCACATGAATCAATCATGGCGGGCCATTTAGGGGTTAAGAAGACAACTGATCGAGTGTTTATCAGAATTTTATTATTGGCCAGGCGTGGGCAGTGACATTACACGGTTTTGTAGGTCTTGTGACATATGTCAAAAGACTGTGTCAAAGGGACACATCACCAAGGTTCCGTTAGGAACTATGCCGTTGATAGACACTTCACTCCGTTCAAACGAGTCGCAGTTGATATTGTAGGGCCAATTTTTCCAGCTACCGATCGGAAGAATCGTTACATACTAACGTTAGTTGATTATGCAACTAGGTACCCAGAAGCGGTACCACTACCAGGCATCGAGGCCGAACGAGTCGCGGAAGCTCTCGTGGATATGTTCAGTAGACTGGGTATCCCCGAGGAGATGCTCACCGATAGGGGTAGTCAATTTACGTCGGCAGTCATGGAGGAAGTTAGTAGATTGTTATCGCTGAGACAATTAACCACGACACCGTACCACCCACAGTGTAACGGTCTCATGGAACGGTTCAATGGTACGTTAAAGCAAATGCTTCGTAGAATGGCAAGCGAACGTCCCAAAGATTGGGACAAATACATTAACGCGCTCTTATTCGCGTATCGTGAAGTCCCTCAAGAAAGTTTGGCTTTCTCACCATTTGAACTATTGTACGGAAGGACCGTTCGGGGTCAGATGAGCATACTAAGAGATCTGTGGTCCGAGAAGGACATAGAGGACAACGTCAAAACGACGTATCAGTACGTCCTCGACTTGCGCGAACGCTCGAGAAAACATGCGAAATCGCGCATGAGAACTTGAAGAGTGCGTCCAAAAAGTACGCAAAGTACTACAACCGTAAGACCCGTAGTAGCAGTATGCAGTGGCAGATCAGGTACTTGTACTACTACCGACAGACAACAACAAATTGCTTCTTAGGTGGAAGGGACCATACCCCATAACAGAGGTAGTTAATGAGTGGGACTATAGAGTTGACATGGGAGGGAAGTTGAAAACCTTTCATGCAAACATGTTAAAGAGGTACGAGACTAGGCCTGAGCACCCGGGGAAGGGAATACTCACTGTAATAAATGCGGCCGTGATAGAAGACACAGTAGAGGGGGGTCCTAGTCCAAGTGGGTGTAGTGCCGAAGAAAACATGTTATGTCCCAGGGGATTAGAGTCCGATACGGAGAGCAAAGTTGACCTGTCGCCTGATTTAGGCAAGAAACAAAAGACGCAAGTCAAAGAGATCTTACGGGAGTACACCCATGTCCTGAGGGACACACCAGGACACACCCATATAGAGAAAACATGAGATAAAGTTGTCAACGCAAGACCCATTAAGAATTAAGGGGTACCCTATCCCATTTAAGGTCAGGGAAACAGTCAGCCATAATGCGTATTGTGCGATATAAAAAGGGGCCGACAATCTGGGGAGGGCAGACTACTTGAGCAGGATATCTGGGTAGATTCAGCTGTGCCAACGTGTCTCGCGATTATGCACGAAAGTGTAAACACTTTTTGTTTAGGGGGGGAGATATGTCGCGTGACACGTGTATTCTTGTACATTCTGGAATCCGTATAATTGTATATTTGTGATGTGTGGTACTGTGTTGTATTGTTGTGCGTATTATTGGTTTCACATCCCTGTGATTCCACATACCTGTGGTTTCACACACCTGTGGTTTTTGCACACCTGTGGTTTGCATGTACATTTGCCATGTACAATGTGCATGTAATAAGGGGGCTTATGTTGTATTGGTGGAAATACGTTTATGCGTGTCATTTTTTGCGGATTTTTATATACGTCTATTTTATGAGCAATGTTTTACTGATGTCACGCCATATTTGCCACAGACTATGCATGTGTGTGGTAGAGAACTCGTTGACTGCGTGTGCTGGTTTCGCTAGGGAAAAGATACCTTTTAGTATTACGGATGTCCACTGTCCGTGCCAGCCGAGTTTGTCCGCGTGTCAGTTGTTCACCATATAAGGGACCTTCTGTAGGTGAAGCCAGTATATAGCGCAGACCATACCATGGTCTGCCCTGTTATGTATGCTACGGGTTAGTGTTTCATCATAGCCTGGTACTGGCCAACACGTTATATATCAGATCCCATAATGGTGATGTTTTGTGTCATGATATATTTCCGTAAATGACCACGATATTTGAGTTTAGTATGTGCTACACTCTCATTTGGGTTGTATAGCCGTAGGACCGTTATGGAGGGGTTTGGCGGGCCAAGAAGCGACCTTCGCATTGTCCGAGACCAGTCGAGTAGATTTCGGATTATGAGATCTGGGTCTAATAGTGTGCAGATTATGGTAGTGTGGGGTATACCATGGTTGGATGGTATTTATTCCACGAGGGCTGTACACTGGTTTGGTTGAATTTAAGGCGTGGGAACATATATTTATGCCAAATATAACCCACGGGTGACATGGCAAAAGCCATGGTTTTGTAGTATTTATGTGAGATGTCGTACGAGGGGTAGGCATATCCATTATTCCGTGCATGGTTTCACTGGTGCGTATATAAGCGATGTCTCGCTATGTGTTGGCGGGACACATATATTCTGGTTACAGAAGACTAGTACTGTATTCACCAGTGACACGGAGGATTTTGGTATGTACCTACAACATTTTATTTCAGCTGTGATTTGCCGTTGTTCGATTCTCGTTTTAGTCCGTTGTGCATCCTGTCTGTCTGTCTGTGCGTATCGTCCAGTAATTGGAGATTCATTTCATTTTTGTAGCCTCTTGAGAACGCTCCAGCGAGCCACATTGGACGTTTTGGTCCACTCGTTTGAGGGCAGACCCCAGTCAGTGCAGAGTATCGGGTCGTCCGAGTGTCCGTACGTCTGTCTGGCGCAGTGTGTAGCAGCTCCGGGTACAGGCCTGTATAGAGCAGTGTGTGACAGCTACCTCGCGTTCAGCAGACAGTCACAGCCATAGTTTTAGTGAAGTGAAACGCCATACACACATATCATATCATTATACTGCCACCGAGTTGAATGTCACCTAAGTGAAACTTTTCCCGGCGTCTTAGCCAACGTGATAAATCGCCATTTTTGTATTATATCGGAACTTTACATCCGGTCTACCACTTCCGGTATTACAACCCATTGATTCACCATGGATACTTTACATCGGGTCTACCACATCCGGGTTGCTACAGTCGAGTGATACCGTAGGAACTTTACATCTGGTCCACCATTTCCGGAGATAATACTACCTGTGGAACTTTACTTCCGGGAACCAGCTTCCGGAACATTATCGTTACTGACTATCATGTGATGTAACCACATCCGGCTTTGACTTTGACATTCATACTTTGGAAATATATTGCATAGGCAATACATATGTATACTTTGATAGTGTATGGTAATACTCCTATCATGGCATATCATGGCTAAAAGGATTGTAGTAAGACTACATATATTGTTTATGGATTAATCCACTTTGAAGTTGGATTATAGCCATATGTGACTAGACCTCATATTGCGGGTGAGCAGACCTTGGGACCCTTAGATACTCAGAGGTTACACTATCTATTGAGATACGCCAGCACTGGGGTAGCTCAGATGATTGTCATTTGTCCTCCAATGTTCGTTATGCAATGTTATACTTGTATGTTTATTTAACTTTGATTAGCGATCATCAAAGTACTTGTGCATTCATAACTATTGTCCACTACGGGACCATTGAGATACCACATACCGAGTTTATCGTCTATAGCTTTTAAGATTGCGTTAAAGTATAACAGTCGATTGGCTTACAACCTTGTAGTAATTGAATAGTATCATGCACAGTACAGTGATGTTCGCATATCAATGTATCATGTATTCCTGTGTGTTCCCCATGTAATATAGTGTACATTATAAGTGATTAAGTGACTACGTGTACTTATCTACTCTGGCCTATCCCTTACACTTCAACTGCATTGTTACCACTTTTCGTTCGTCGGATCAAGCTATATTGGCCATAACGTCATAACAATTGAAGTATACTTGGTTCATATGATAATTGGGGGAGACAATTTGTCTCGATCATTCCTGACCTTGGTAATGACCTTGACAATGACTAATACGTATATGAAGTTTCAAGTCAATGTGACTTAGGACTGCAGAGATATAAGGTATTTAAAAACTTTAACGCAGATTTCGGACGGATGGACGCACGCACGGACACCCGGACGTCATTGTGATCACTGTCTCGCTTTCCACAAGCGGGCACGACAAAAACCCAATAAATAGATGGCAGGCAGTATAACACTTTATTGTTTGCCCTAGTTTTTCGACCAATGAAAGCACAGCATTTCGTCTCAATTAATCGCATATTGCAATGCATTCGCCAATAACTATTAAATTAAGCATTAAATGTTTCAATATGTGAAAAACTATATATATCACCAGAGGCTCCACCTTGTTGACGTAATTTCCCATAACACGAACCATGTCACCATAATTCCAGCAGAAAAATATTTACACAATTCGCTAACATTTGATTGGCCCGTAGCAAGTCTCTGTCCAAAATTTATATCCCAGTAAACTCCCACGCCGAACTACTTCCCGTAACTGTGAGGCGCAGTTAAAATAATTCTTAAGAAAACGGAAAATAAACACATTTTCTTGATGAATTTATTTCAAATGCTGGAATTATAAGGAATGAATGGCCATTTTTGTGGAATTTATCAGGGATATAAACTTGGAAAAGTCGCAGGAATACTGGACGAGGCCTTCCGGCCTTCGTCCAGTATTCCCGCGACTTTTCAAAGTTTATACCCGATAAATTCCACAAAAAGGCCATTAATTCCTATAATAACCAATACGATAAAAATAAACAATTTTTTTTTGAAAATTGTAATTTTTTATCGCCAATTGTTTATTTTTATCGCCAATTGCGAAAGTGGCTTTTCCAAGTTTATACCCCGATAAATTCCACAAAAAGGCCATTCATTCCTATAATGACTGCTCGATTCATTCAAATGGACAATGACGACGTAGTATCATAATTCGAAAGCATGTTTATGGGCGGGGCTTCATTCCAACAGACATGTGCACACGAAGAGGCTGGGATAACAATAAGATAGTTATAGTTCACATATTGAATTCCATACATGAACTACAACTATTACATATGCAACCAACAACTATCATTACGTTGACATGACATGACCTGACAAGACAACACACGGCAAGTTCCAATTTTTATATTTTGCAACCAGCTTCGATTGCCCAGCGTATGCCACAGATGGGTACAGGCATACGTACCGGTGCACCCCATTTGGCACAGGTGGTATTGGCGTCACTGACGGCGTGAGACACGCCCTCCTCCACCTTGTGGCGGATACTGCGGTCAAACACGGCGTCAATGTCTGCGGACAGCCCGGCCAGCACAGGCTCCAGGGACGCGGGGAACTTCTCTAGCTGCTCGTCTATTGTGCACTTGGCATTCAGGCGCGTACCCCGCTTCTACATGGAACACACGATATAGATGATGAAATGTGTCTGAAGAAATAGGGAGTATCGCCTCTGCGACCTAAGACAGCTGCACAGTCGACCCAAACACCTCCATTCCAAAATGGCCCCGGTTAAGAATAGCACAAGTTTGGTCAAAACAGCACCAATGGAAACACGATCATTACCCCCAAGAAAATGGTAATAAATATGACTGCTTTATGTAAGGTACAACAAAAATCTACACATAGAGAGAAAGTTTATCATATTTGTGTGTATATTTGTTTGCACTTGTAAACTCGGTAAGCGTAGCTAGGTAACGAGATATAATAATAATTTGTAGATATAAATATTGCATCCCAGGGAATATTGTTATTCCGAGGTAATACATAGTCAGTCACCTTCACTGGGAGACAACATTTATTTTATAACGCCGAACGCCGAACAATCATTCTGACATTACCAGAATATTACATGCAGTTTATACAGTGGAACCCCTTTAAATCGGACACCAAGAAAACACCTTTGAACTAACTTTGATGAGATTCTTGGTCATTTATCTTAGGTGATATTGTCTGTTCGTGATCGCATAGCACACAACTATGGCTTAGAATGATCAAATGCCTGATTTACAGTGAAACCTCTCTAAACCCGGACGCCCTGGGGACCTCCCAGGTGTCCGTTTAGAGGTTCCACTGTACAGGGGACTTGGTGAGAGGTATAATTCACACGTGTACGAACCACGTATCCACCGTGTGCCATGTAACTCTGCAAGTCGAAGACGAAGCGGCCGCAGCACCGGACGAGTCGCTCCACTGCCTGTTGACGGCGCACGGACGTCATCTCGTGGACAAAGTCACGTAGGGCCGGGATCTGCGTGTCCTCTACCGTACTGAACACCTGTAGTCACACAACATAGACCGCTACTTAGGATACAATTGTTTTATTGGCAATGAACAGCCTGTCAACAGACGTACGGTAATTTAGGTTAGGTCAATACTCAAATTCTGTATTTCACCTGCATGGATGGGGGCAAAATCGAAACTGTATATTTACATAAACTAGACATTATGTTCGTAAAACATGTACATACCCCATTGCATACTGGACTCTAACTCAAGATTGTGTGTAAACTTACTAGAAAATGTGTTCATAGAACATGAATGCCCCATATATCGCTTTGAAAATAAACGAGGAAAAGTTCCAAGTCCAAAAGGGCAGATAATCCACGACACGGAAATCAAATAAAAAATTGAAATAAACTTTATGCATCGATTCATTATGAGGAAGCTACATACCAAGTTTCAGGTCTGTAGCTATTATGGTTTAAAAGTTTACGACCGACATGCCAAAATTGAAAAATTCAAGTCAAATAGGAGGAGATAATCCATGACCCAGGGGTCGAATAAAAAATTGAACTAAACTTTGTGCATCTACTCATATTATGAAAGCTACATACCAAGTTTCAGGTGTGTAGCTATAAAGTTTGAAATGTTTTACGACTTACCAGCCAAATTTGGAAAATTCTAAGTAAAAAAGGAGGAGATAATCCATGGCCCCGGGGTCGAATGAAAAATCGAAATAAACTTTGCGCATCTACTCATCCTAAGGAAGCTACATACCAAGTTCAGGTCTGTAGCTAGTACGGTTTAAAATTTTACAACTTACAAGGCGAAATTGCCAAATTCAAAGACGAAAAGGGGGAGATAATCCATGACCAGGGGGTCGATTCAAAATGAAGCCTTGTGCATCTACTCATCATAAGGAAGCTACATACCAAGTTTCAGGTATGTAGCTATTACGGTTTAAAAGTTTCACGACTTACAAGGTTGGTGACGGACGGATGGGAGGGACGGACGGACAAGGGTAACACTAAATGCCCCCTCCACTATTGTGGAGGGGCATAAAAAAAGAAAACTTGCAGAAATTTCAGTCATTTGAGAAAGTGTTTTTGATGTAAGAATATGGCTAAGAGCTTCAGCACCATTTTGAAGGTCACAAAGGTCAAGCTCATGTCATTGGTGGTGTGATTGTGTCACATGTGTTCATTGGTGGTGTGATTGTGTCATATGTTCAGGTGAATGAACTGTCCAAATATTAAGCAATCCTAAAAGCTAAATGCTTCAGCACCATTTTGAAGGTCACAAAGGTCATGGCCATATTAATGGTGGTGCGAGTGTGTGACAAATGTTCAGATGAAGTAATCCTTCGTGTAATATTGAAGATATTACATGTTGGAGAAGCTCTTAAAAACTTTTTGAAGTAACAAAATCATGGCAAAGTGTTTCGGCGACATTTAGAATATTGCATAGGGGGCATAAAAAATGTACAGTACTAAAATTAGAATAACCATCTATGGGGCCAAGTTCATCAGTCACTTAGCGCCACCCCCTAAAAGCAACATCATCAGCAGTAATCTTACTACTCTTATAATTGTTAGACAATATTCAAATTTCTAAAGTGCTGCCAAACTATGTTTTTGTTGACAAAAATGGAAAATAAAAAATGATCAGTAGAGACAAAATTGATTTAATATTGTAAGGGTCAAGTGACAGAAAGTTTTGTAAGCCTGGGGCCCATTTCACTAAACTTCTTATGATAAGAAATTATCGTACAAACTTTTTTGCGAAGTTCGTAACTTTCCTCGTAAGTCTACGATAGGTATTGGGCTGTCGTACAAAGGTTTTTTATCGCAAGTGTCTTGGCCGCCATACATATATTCCATGAATAACATCGCCGTCAAATCGGCGGAGCATTTTCCCAATAGGTTTCGCCCTATCCTTCCGTCTGTCCGTTTATTTTTGGCATTACTTAGTAACGATACATCCTTCCGCATTAATACAATTACCCTCACTACTGATCGTACGTCCGTTTGTTTGTTTATTTTTTTTGTCTGTCCGTCTGTCTGTTTGTGTGTTTATTTTTTGGAAGTTTTTGTAAGTTTCTCAAATCACTTATATGGGTCCTAAGTGCGTAGACAGACTGGATTTTCTAGCTTTAGCTGCTTATCAGTTAGCCAGCAAATGCAACCCAGATATAATGTGGCTTATAGAGTAGTGACTCACTATACTTGTAGCTGTTGATCAGTTAGTCCAGCAAATGCAGCCTGATATAACGTGGCTTATAGAGTAGTGACTCACTATACTTGTAGCTGTTGATCAGTTAGTCCAGCAAATGCATCCTGATATAATGTGGCTTATATAGTAGTGACTCACTATACTTGTAGCTGTTGATCAGTTAGTCCAGCAAATGCAGCCCGATATAACGTGGCTTATAGAATAGCGACTCACTATACTTGTAGCTGTTGATCAGTTAGTCCAGCAAATGCAGCCAGATATAATGTGGCTTATAGAGTAGTGACTCACTATACTTGTAGCTGTTGATCAGTTAGTCCAGCAAATGCAGCCCGATATACCGTGGCTTATAGAATAGTGACTCACTATACTTGTAGCTGTTGATCAGTTAGTCCAGCAAATGCAGCCTGATATAACGTGGCTTATAGAATAGCGACTCACTATACTTGTAGCTGCTGATCAGTTAGTCCAGCAAATGCATCCCGATATAACGTGGATTATAAAGTAGTGACTCACTATACTTGTAGCTGTTGATCAGTTAGTCCAGCAAATGCAGCCCGATATAACGTGGCTTATAGAATAACGACTCACTATACTTGTAGCTGTTGATCAGTTAGTCCAGCAAATGCAGCCAGATATAACGTGGCTTATAGAATAGCGACTCACTATACTTGTAGCTGTTGATCAGTTAGTCCAGCAAATGCAGCCTGATATAATGTAGCTTATAGAATAGCGACTCACTATACTTGTAGCTGCTGATCAGTTAGTCCAGCAAATTCAGCCTGATATAACGTGGCTTATAGAATAGCGACTCACTATACTTGTAGCTGCTGATCAGGTTAGCCAGCAAATGCAACCCAGATATAATGTGGCTTATAGAGTAGTGACTCTCTATACTTGTAGCTGTTGATCAGTTAGTCCAGCAAATGCAGCCAGATATAACGTGGCTTATAGAGTAGTGACTCACTATACTTGTAGCTGTTGATCAGTTAGTCCAGCAAATGAAGCCAGATATAACGTGGATTATAGGATAGTGACTCTCTATACTTGTAGCTGTTGATCAGTTAGTCCAGCAAATGCAGCCAGATATAACGTGGCTTATAGAGTAGTGACTCACTATACTTGTAGCTGTTGATTAATTAGTCCAGCAAATGCAGCCTGATATAACGTGGCTTATAGAGTAGCGACTCACTATACTTGTACCTGCTGATCAGTTAGCCAGCAAATGCAACCCAGATATAATGTGGCTTATAGAGTAGTGACTCTCTATACTTGTAGCTGTTGATCAGTTAGTCCAGCAAATGCAGCCAGATATAATGTGGCTTATAGAGTAGTGACTCTCTATACTTGTAGCTGTTGATCAGTTAGTCCAGCAAATGCAGCCAGATATAACGTGGCTTATAGAGTAGTGACTCACTATACTTGTAGCTGCTGATCAGTTAGTCCAGCAAATGCAGCTAGATATAACGTGGCTTATAGAGTAGTGACTCACTATACTTGTAGCTGTTGATCAGTTAGTCCAGCAAATGCAGCCAGATATAACGTGGCTTATAGAGTAGTGACTCGCTATACTTGTAGCTGCTGATCAGTTAGCCAGCAAATGCAACCCAGATATAATGTGGCTTATAGAGTAGTGACTCTCTATACTTGTAGCTGTTGATCAGTTAGTCCAGCAAATGCAGCCTGATATAACGTGGATTATAGAGTAGTGACTCACTATACTTGTAGCTGTTGATCAGTTAGTCCAGCAAATGCAGCCAGATATAACGTGGCTTATAGAGTAGTGACTCACTATACTTGTAGCTGTTGATCAGTTAGTCCAGCAAATGCAGCCAGATATAACGTGGCTTATAGAGTAGCGACTCACTATATTTGTACCTGCTGATCAGTTAGCCAGCAAATGCAACCCAGATATAATGTGGCTTATAGAGTAGTGACTCTCTATACTTGTAGCTGTTGATCAGTTAGTCCAGCAAATGCAGCCAGATATAATGTGGCTTATAGAGTAGTGACTCTCTATACTTGTAGCTGTTGATCAGTTAGTCCAGCAAATGCAGCCAGATATAACGTGGCTTATAGAGTAGTGACTCACTATACTTGTAGCTGTTGATCAGTTAGTCCAGCAAATGCAGCCAGATATAACGTGGCTTATAGAGTAGTGACTCACTATACTTGTAGCTGTTGATCAGTTAGTCCAGCAAATGCAGCCAGATATAATGTGGCTTATAGAGTAGTGACTCTCTATACTTGTAGCTGTTGATCAGTTAGCCAGCATATGAGCCTGATATAACGTGGATTATAGAGTAGTGACTCACTATACTTGTAGCTGTTGATCAGTTAGTCCAGCAAATGCAGCCCGATATAACGTGGCTTATAGAGTAGTGACTCACTATACTTGTAGCTGTTGATCAGTTAGTCCAGCAAATGCAGCCTGATATAACGTGGCTTATAGAGTAGTGACTCGCTATACTTGTAGCTGCTGATCAGTTAGTCCAGCAAATGCAGCCCGATATAACGTGGCTTATAGAGTAGTGACTCTATACTTGTAGCTGTTGATCAGTTAGCCAGCAAATGCAACCCAGATATAATGTGGCTTATAGAGTAGTGACTCTCTATACTTGTAGCTGTTGATCAGTTAGTCCAGCAAATGCAGCCAGATATAATGCGGCTTATAGAGTAGTGACTCTCTATACTTGTAGCTGTTGATCAGTTAGTCCAGCAAATGCAGCCTGATATAACGTGGCTTATAGAGTAGTGACTCGCTATACTTATAGCTGTTGATTAGTTAACACAACAAATGCAGCCCGATATATAACGTGGCTTATGGAGGTAGTTACTTACTATAATTGTAGCTGTTGATCAGTTAACCCAACAAATGCAGCCTGATATAACACTAATAGAGCAGAGACTCACTATAATTTTACCGTCTGATCAGTTAGCCAGCAAATGCAGCCTGATATAATGTGGTTTAAGGAGGAGTGATTCACTATAAGTGTAGTGTGGTGTAGGGGTGAGTAATATATGTAATTTGTTGTCATATTAGGAATATTACCCATGTCCGTCTAATGTTCGCATCCATTTCCAGAACATTTTCAGAAAACAACATTTTTTGTTACTGTATACGATATGGTACATCGAGTTGCCATCTCCGCCATCTTTGTATGTGCAGCCATCTTACAGTTTCATCACTTCCACCGTTTGACACGTACAGCAAATATGACAGAAAAAGTATTACAATGTAGACAGATATGACAACAGCGTGCTATAAATATTATGCCAGAAAGTAATAGGAAATCAGACTTGTATATAAGTGTGATGATAACAACCAATAGGACGTTGCACAAACTTATATTTATGGGCATGTCAAATTATTAGTGGTATGTGTCAAATGCCACAAGAGGTAAAAGTTTCTGATGAATTGCATACACTAAGATGGCCAATATAGCAACTTCATGTCCCGTATTGTATACAGTAACAAGCTAAAGCAAATAAAAATCACATTTGAGATCATCAAAGACTCGAGCACTTGAAACTTGCAGACATTGGTTACCCTGCACTACCTGGCGAAGGGAGTTCTACTCCGAGGCTGGCGACATCCACGCTGTCTCTAAGAGTACAGTTACTCGGTGTATTAAATGATGTTGTCTCGGCAATCAATAATCGACTGGACAAAATCAGTTTTTCCACCGAGGAGTGAGTGAGTGAGTGAATAGGGTTTAACGTCCGCTTTTCTGACATAGAGGTACAAGCCTCAGGGAGTCTACACGCAGACGGGTCAACGGGGTCGAGTCCCATATCCACCTGTCCAAGGGGGGTAAATCCCAACTTCAGAACTCAATATTTACAACATCAAAACTAAAAATATATTCAGTCCTGAAATGTTAGAAACCAACCAGATCTGGTGCCAGGCCCTCGCCACACCAGCATCATTTATCCCATCCCCTAAAAGTAATAGGATTAGCGCTAATCTTACTTTTATATATGGGGCATAGCCCGACTCAACTCTCACATACAAGAAAGCCAAAAATGTACATGAGGGCCAAATCCGGTATAGTGGTTCCGGAAAGTATGAACCCAATCGTTAAGCCAGTTTAGTCGCCTTTTACGACAAGCAATTGGCTACTGCAGCACTATTCTCAGGATCAGTTGATCCCGCCCCGGTGCCTGCACGGGGCTTTTCACCGAGGGAACAATATAGGAATGAATGGCCTTTTTGTGGAATTTATCAGGGTATAAAACTTGGAAAAGTCCGGCCTTCGTCCAGTATTCCCGCGACTTTTCCAAGTTTATATCCCCGATAAATTCCACAAAAAGGCCATTCATTCCTTATAATTCCAGCATTTGAAATAAATTTGTCAAGAAAATGTGTTTATTTTCCGTTTTCTTAAGAATTATTTTAACTGCGCCTCACGGTTACGGAAAGTAGTTCGGCGTGGGAGTTTACTGGGATATCAATTTTGGACAGACTTGCTACGGGCCAATCAAATGTTAGGGAATTGTGTAAATAGTTTTGTGCTGGAATTATGACCTGGCCAACGGTAAAAAAAAAAACCTTTACAGTGTGGCCAGGATTCCGAACACCCTGGGCGCCGTGGATGGGACACTCAGTGTCAGTCCAATTTTCTGGTTCTGGTCAGTCCAATCACTTTTCTGGTTTTAAGCATGCTGGACTAAGGAAGTTGATTTGACAGCTGTCGTCTGGTTGTCAAAGTCGGACCGGAAGTTTACATTAAAAGGGCTTGATGGATTGCCAATACTGAAGAGTTCTTAAGAAGTTTGTAACTTAAGAAATTTCGCACGAACATGTTACTTGTTACTATGAAACGCACGTAAGAATTTCGCAAGAAGTTTGTACGAAAAGTATCGTAGACGTAAGAAAGTTTGTATCGTAAGAAGTTCAGTGAAACGGGCCCCAGGTCCATGCAATACCTGAGCTGGTCCGTCGTCTGTGAGCAGCTTCTTCATCTTCTGGTACTCGGTGGGGCTGCAGCAGAATACCTTCAGGTTCTCCGCGGTGCTGCCCATGTCGGCGTCCGCATCGTCGTTGTCACTGTCATCTTCTACCTCATCTTCATCGTTGTCTGCCAGCATCCCCGCACACCGCTTCATCTCCTGCAGTGTAGATTAAATCAACTAGAAAATGTGGTTTGTCAATGCACTTAGGGCCCCTATAGATATTGAGCCAGCAATAACCCCCCACCACCCCCTTCCCCGCATGTGGGATTTTTGGCGAGTATGATTTTTGCATTCAGTAGCCTATTGTCAATGCTCAAAAAGCCGCTGGATGAACAAATGACGACCATTTTTCAAGATGGCCTCCGAACATTATCCTATTGTTTTATTAAGGACTTAACTTTCAGTCTTATCAATATTAACCAGGGTAAATTGCTATAATTAAGTCGCAATTTGAACGTAAAATAATTTGGAATACATCTTACATTTAATTACATCCGTAAAATTTATGGTAATATATTTCAAAATGTAGTAATATCCAATAACCTCCGAAGGGAAGCACATTTGATACACATTGTTTTAAAGTCACTCTTTTTATTAAATTTAATAAAAAGAGTGACTTTAAAACGATGTATTTCAAAATGGCTGCCGAGTATGCTGTTTTACATTTTTCTGCGAGTCGTGTGCTGTTCCGAACAAATACAGACATTCATGAAGTTGAAACACATATACATTGCTTTCCCTCACAAATAAATGGAAAATACAGGAATTAGTGATGCAATATCCTTCCACAATTTTCAGAAAACTCAAAATGGCCACCAAAATGTTCTTTTCTATTCTGTACTGTATGGAGATGTTATAAACAGCATTTCATGCACCTATTACATGTATACATACCAATTTGAGGTATACAAATCAAATAATTTGATAACATTTACATATCCAGGTATACAATTCTATAATTATATATTCAAAATGGCCACCAAAATGATCAGATGTTCAATATTATTGACGATGAAGTTGCAGTTTTCAGTAATTAAACAACACTAACATTGTTATGGATAGAGTGTGATATGCTGCTTACTTTCAAAGACAAATACAGATGTATTTCAATCAGTTTGAGTATTGAATAACTGTCTCAAAGTGTTTCCAAAATGGATTGACTGTTATTATTGGTAACGCGCATACAATGTTATTATTGGTAACGAGCACACTTCTCACAATTAAGCGAGCATGCTGATCATTGGCCAAGACAGTATGTATGTAGTATGGTATGATGTATGGCATGGGTATGCTTATTGCTAACGTGCATGGCTTTCTCCCACATTAAGCATCCCACATATGTCTTCCTATGTCACAATAATTTAAACTAGAAATGTGGCCTGTCGGCACACGAATTCCCCCGCTGGCAGCCAAACAAAACGAGACACATTTAAAAACAAGGAAACCGAAATTATAAGCCATTTACCCGAGCGTTAAGGTTTCAAACACACAAAGTATGTGACCTTGACCCTGGGCTTGGCGGGGGCGGGACGAATGTGGATTTGTCACAGGGCGGTAGAGAACCATTGGAGCAATGTGTGTGTGAAATGTGAAGCAGATCCGAGGAAGGAAACAGACATTATAAGTCATTATATGAGCGTTAAGGTTTCGAACGCACAAAGTCTGTGACCTTGACCCTGGGCTTAGCGGGGGCGGGACGAATGTGGATTTGTCACAGGGCGGTAGAGGACCATAGGAGCAATGCGTGTATGAAATGTGAAGCAGATCCGAGCAAGGAAACAGAAATTATAAGCCATTTACCCGAGCGTTATGGTTTCGGGTACGTACGTACGTACGTACAGACGCCGGTAACACTATATGCCCCCCTCACCATTCGGTGGCGGGGGCATAATTAACCCTTGGTTGTGAGTTGCAAACAGTGGAGTATACATACAATACATGGTTAACGATATGTAATTCATACAGTCACTGGTGTAATCAGTTAATCTAATTAAACGTTATTGAAATTAATACACCAAAAACCTAATCATATAGTACCAGGGCTCAACGTTAACTTTTTTTCCCACTAGAGCAGTCGGGCTAGTACTTTTAGAAACTACTAGCCCTGACCTAATTTGTACTAGCCCTGACCTAGTGAAGCGTAACTTAATTTATCAAAGTTTTTATTAAATTATACATGTATAGGTATTATCAACTAACGTTCCATTGTACTTGTAGGAACTAGGACTCGATGGTACTGATTGTTTGGTACTACATGCATATAAAGCAGATGTCAATGATAATCAATTATGAAAGATTGAAGCGGACAGTTTTGAAACCTATGCAGTGTGCATTGCAGGAATTTCTAACGTGGCACCAGTTGACCCACCTCATACACAAAGTCGGGGACATTTGAAAAACGTATAGGCCATTGTAAATGACAAGAGAAAATATAATTAATGGAACTAACCATCACAGTTTCACGAAACACAGTACTAAGTCATGTTCAAATCGGCTAGCATAGTGATCGTGATGATACAGGTATGTGCTTGAATGTAATTAGTGTGTCCAACTACTGGTTATGTCGACTACTGGTTATGCAACAATGTAATTTACTAGTTGCATCATTGGAAGGTTTAACGTTCAAGAAACCAGTTGTTTACTCTTAAAGAGTAATAATAAACTTATAAATACACAAATTAATCATGGAAATGTCTGGAATGCAGCTAATATTCACATCATTACTGAAAACAAGCCAGAAAACGTCAGCAGCAGGCACTTCCGGTTTGAACATTTCGTGTTTTTTTTCTCAATTGGTGACGATTAAATTCATCTTATCCAAGGTGTCAGATCAATGAATAATGATTCATTAAATGGCAAATTCTAATGTCCACTTATTCTGCCTCCCAGCCCAACAAAACAAGAACTTTAATTGACTTAGAATATTCCATATTCCATTTTCAATATCAGGGCACAAAATTTATTAGCGATGTGGATATTAGTAAAAGCACGTGCTCAGCAGCACATTTGATCCACTGTGTATAATTGCTGAGTCACTGGCCGATTACATGATCGGCGCAATGAGAATTCACTTCTTTTTTTTCAAGATAAATGTATGATCAATACGTACGGTACCCTCTGTTTGCATATATTTCTGACAGCTTCTAATAAAAAATTGCTATTTGATGAATGAAGCACCATCAACCAATCGTAGATCGTTCTACTTCTTATGTAAATTAGCTTTACTCCGGACTTGTTTGTTATGATTTATTTTGGTTCTTATATCGGGATCCAGTCAAAATTACATCAGAATATAATAATGCCGTGCGGTATTGAGCTTTGCATTGTTGATAATATATGTAAACTGTCCAGCCAAAAAAATTTAACGAACTAGACGTACATCAGTGCACACACAATTTTAAATTCCCTCATTAAATTATCATATTCGATGGTAGCATTGATCCCGCTGTTTAAAATGGGTACGTTTTAGTTTGGGTACGAAATACAGAGGCCTACTACAAATATCATACCCGAAGTCTAGGCAAACAAGTCCGCCTGGAGTTGTAAATAAACTTTTTTCGAACTGTCAATCAGCGATCTTTCTTGGAAGTTTTGTTTGTTATTACCAGAGAACTAATACTGTTCTGACCAGTCGGGCTGCCGACAATGGTATTCCGGGAAAATTGACACGACCGGACCGAATGTTTACTAGACTCGGTCGGTCGGACGTGCCTTAGTGTTGAGCCCTGTAGTATAGAGAAATATATATTCCAATGACCCCAAAGAGCCAGCAAAATACACAACTGTGGTACAATGCGGCAGAAAACGCCTTCCACAACCTGATTCTTAACGCCTGCGTAAATAGTTATACCTGCGTAAATAGTTAGAATGCCATGTAGACAATAGTTCAATTGCATAGTAAATCGGAAATTTAATGTGTCTCCATAGAGGCTATGTGATATTGTTTAGTTGAACATTTTGATACATTGCATAATATGTCATGGAGATAAGTTTTCATTCATAGGGATTTAAACGTATATTGATGGTCCTATGAGTGTGTGTGGCTACACGTGGTAGATGTGCATACTTCTTAAACTGGACTAGATTGATGTTTGAATACCCCGGAATGGCTTTTTCAGACTACATACATACTAATATTGGCTTTATTTATATAATTATATACATGAGCTTGGAGGACATATACATCCTTTCAGAAGTCACATACGTTTAGCTACATTTGTCAAGTATTTATTTTGGCACAGTATGAAATGCAAAAACTACATTTAAGCGATGTACTTGTACATATGAAATATGTAATGATGTTATCCAAATGTTATGCAGGTATATGCCACAACATGGAACAATTACAAGTTGATTATAAACCTACGTACTTTTTTATGTTTGGTAATTTGACACAACAGATGTATACGGTAATAACATGTGTGCTATAGTTAAGAACACCGAATGTTGAAACATATTGGACAAAATAGTTTATGTATACGTAAATAACAGCTACAAGTATATGAATATAGTGGATATATCTAAAGAGCATATGCATGCTTCTAGAAAGATCATGCACCTTAAATAATTTCTTTGTTTATATGAAAATTACGAAATGGTATATCAACCTACAGGTTATCAAATGTCACTATTATGAAATCATGGTTAAATATTTACTTACAATGCCTCACTTACAAAATACAATATCGTAATGGGTGCCTCTCAAATCAGACTAATGGAGTAATATACATGCATGTATTAGGAAATGGCCATGATGCATGCACTATATACATGATGTTATAAGTACAGGTGCCAACTACACATTTGAATCCTGTTCCTACTGATGACTCGGAATGGGTTGAGGGAATATTATTGGAATGCACGATAAATAGTGTGTACAATATGTGGAACTGGCATATATATATATCTCATTTACATCGGTTCTACTACCTAATTTTATTGTTATGTGACACAAACTCATTTACTTGCTGGCTGTCATCTTGAAAGTGTATAACAATGTATTTGTCTTGTTTTACTCTAGCTTAGCTTGCTCGTATTATTTACAGCTATCTTAATGTTCTGTATTTAGTATTTTCTGTATCATACATGGAGTAATATGTGCTACAAATCATCCATTCAGAATGGTAGAAAAGGTATATGGTAGAAAAGGTATATTTTCTATATCCAATTTGCAAATTAGTACCTACGACCTTTACTATTGACAGTAATAATTATATTTATTTTACTTACTGGTGTTTAAAGGCATGTCAACAGCGGAGAGTAATAATGATATGCATCAGAGACGTTCATGTTGGATATACACAACAAAGTAAACATGGTAATTGTCATGGTTGCATAAATATGAAATGAACATATAGGGAGACGAACAGACACTCATTCTGTATCTGAAATGCGTGTTGATAACTAATATGTGGCTGTGACTGGAGAAATGGGGCTAATGGGATTTGCGACCAGTGTGGCTCCTGATCAAATAGCACACTCCTGTATCCTGATAACAATATATTATGCTTGTTAGAAGCATGACGGGTGTATCACTGATGGAAGGGTGAAAAGTGCAGATCCTGATCACACTGTACGGATACACTGGCTGATCTGGATCTACATTGGTCACAGAACCCATAAGCCCCATTTCTCCAGTCACAGCCACATATACAGGTGTTAGTAGCTGCATGTTCATATGAACTTTTCATAAGTATCCGACAGCGTATAAAGTAAGACAAATTATTACATGTAAAATGGTCATTGTAAATTCAGTGGGTGGGGAATATATAGTTAAAACTACTTTGTTTTAACACTGCATCATCTGCTGTAGACATTATGTAATCAGAATATGGGCATTCAATATATATTGCAAACATTAGTAAGTACAATTACCATTGATACAATTAATAGACACCGAAAGAGATTTGCATAATGAGACATATAGCGTAGTTGTTACCATCACTAAGAAAATGCGAAGCGGACGGACAGACGGACGAACGAACACTCGGACACACTGTATCTGAAGTGTGCACGGATAGCTATCAGTAGTCTCTAAGTAGTTGCATATGCTTTTAATCAATTTATAAGTAAGTGACAGTATATAACATAAATTAAATTCATTGCATGCAAAATTCCCATTGTAAAATGTGTGGGTGGGAATGGTGAAAATACTTTGTTTTTAACATTGTATCATAGACTGAAGACATCAGATAATCGGCATATATGCAAATAATATTGTTAGGCTAGCAGCTAAACCCTGGTTGGCAGTTTAGAGTAGACTAAACAAGATACAAGTTTCAGTTTCTTTATTATTTCTATCACGATTGTTTGTCAGGATGGCATTACACAGTAGTACTAGTAGTAGCCAAAATGTTAGCGGCTGAAAACATCTACAACAACAACAACTAATGGCCGAACGAAGTTCGAGTGCAAGCGAAAGTTCTGCATTTGATCATTTGTCTGCTCTTTGTGACAGAAGTGACCGAAGTGAGAATCTGTGTAAAAGTAAATGCTTTGATTTAAAGACGGCACTGGCTCGATGACCTTGCAAGTCGGGACCGACTATTTAAGTCCCCATCCGATAGGACTAGGCTAGCACGAAGTTGTCTTGCCCAAGGACACGCCGAATCGGCCATTCGGAGCGGTCGAGGTGGGAATTGAACCAGGGGTCTCCCGATCCGCAGTCCGACGCTCTACCTACTGAGCTAATCCGGAATCTGTGTTGCATCATTCCTTATATAGACACTGGATCCGACAGTCAGCCAATCGGTGGCCAGGAAATCTGACAGTCAGCCATTTCATTGGTTGAAATCAGAGCGTTGACTGTCAAGTTTCCGCCATCTTGGATTTGAAAGTTACATTTTTAGGCTTTCGACTAGAAATACAGCGTAGATAGCTAATATATTGTGACAGTCAGATGTCCAGATGATTCTGCATGTTAAAATACATCAGGTAAGTGTAAAATTATGAAGATAAACATGCATTTAATGAGTGACCGTCAAACAGAAAGGCTGAGCGAGTTGACAGTCAAATAATGGCGGGCACAAAACTTTACGAGTACTGCTGAACAAATAATTAGAATAATGGAGATATTATGACGTCTGAGATAAAATCACCTTTGCAAATACTTGGGAGGAGGGTTGAGCTACCAGCATATGTAGGTATGACACCATGGTAAAGAATATCCAGCCCAAACTGGTCCAATAAAAGTGGTCACGTGACCTCCACAAAAGTGTCAATCAATGTCAACAGTCAACAAGGGCCATTCCACTGCATTCTGTTGTGATTCACACAGCAGAATGTGAATGGTATGGCTTATTTAGCAGTTAGGTAGTTCCTCACCAAATATATGCATCACTGTGAATGTGCTTATTAATAAAGTATTACCAGTCAAATAGGGGTAATAAGAATCATTTCCTTACAATATGTCTAATGAACACTACTAGGTACCATTGACACAAAGAAAATGCAAAAGTACCATACTTTTATGGAGTTATTAACAGGGTTCGTACAGACATGACATGATAAAATTCAGGCACTTTTCAAGCACTTTTCAAGTACAATTATTATTTTTTCAAGCACAATATCAATTTCTTTCCGACATACAGTACAATAGGCTTTGTGCCTATCGGACGCTTCTTTAACCCACTTAAAGCGGCTTATCCAGATACGGTTGAACACATTTTTCCCCATTGTGAAAACGCAGTGTAGCGTTCACGCACGTCGCCATTAACCATTCAGAACGAGGCTCATATTGGACCAGTTTAAAACCAGAACCGCGCACGGGTTTTGCCGATACGCAGCGGGTTTGCCGATACCACGCATAGTTTAACATGCAGTTTCCAATACCGATCAGCGCTCCACAATTTACACTCGACCCATCGAACATCGAATTTTAGCGATTAACTTTTTTATTGTTGCTATTAAAATTCAAGTACTTTTTAAGCACGAAGGCATTTTTTTAAGCACTTTTCGAGTACTAAAATTCAATTCAAGCACTTTTCAAGCAAATTTTCAGAAAATAAGTACTTTTCATTTATCACTCGAGAATTCAAGTACTTTTCAAATCTGTAGGTGTTTTCCAATAGAAATTCAATGGGTGGGGATCGATCGACTGAACGGTTTCGGAGGAGATGACTATGCAGTTTTTCTGTCCGCCGCCCGCCCGCCCGCCCGCCCGCCCTGCGGTCAAACATAATACGTACAGTTTTTTTTAAAAAGGTCATATAAAAACGGTCATATTTTTCACAATTGCGAATAGTCCGAGGGTGGTCTAGTTCAAAATGGTGCCAAACATTCATCCAGCGAGTTACAGAGCGCAGACATATGGCATAGTACTCGTAATTGAATGTAGTTTCAGAATAACTAGAAATGGACGCTTGTTGACAAGCGCATGTGTATCCCCCTCCCCAGATACACAAGTAGTTTGAAAAAATGGTGTTCGAGTTATGCTCCGGAGACAAAATCAGTGCGCGGAAAAACAAAGGGAGATAACTAAAAAATTAGTGATGCAAGAGTTGTCATTCTTGCGTGACACACCTTTAGGGTCTTGGTCTATGCATGTGTGAAGTTTCATGAAAATATTCCAAAGGGTGTTCGAGTTATGCTCCGGAAACGAAATCAGTGCACGAAACAACAAAGGGAGATAACTAAGAAATTAACAACGCAAGAGTTGTCATTCTTGCGCGCGACACACCTTTGGGTTGTCTTCTATGCATGTGTGAAGTTTAATAAAAAATATTCCAAAGGGTAAGGGAGATAAGTAAACAAAATTAACGATGCAAGAGTTGTCATTCTTGCGTGCGACACACCTTTGGGTCGTGGTCTATGCATGTGTGAGGTTTAATGAAAATATTCCAAAGGGTGTTCGAGTTATGCTCCGGACACGAAATCAGTGCATGAAACAACAAAGGGAGATAAGTAAACAAGAATTCCGCGTAATCAAATGCCTCGCCTTGTCCCGCCTTGTCCCGCCTTGACCTCGAGCCCGAAAGCAATTTTCACTGGCCCGAACATATTATACAATTATTGACTAGTGAGCCATAGAATATCATATTATATTCTATGGCACACTAGTCAATAATTGTTTTATTATATGATAATAGTCTGTATATAGTAGTGGTGCAACAATTGCGATATGTCATCCGGACGATACGTATCGCGGTACGGTTTTCGCGTATCACGATATTTACACCATATTCTCGGTCGCCATCTTGTGTTAAAATAATTGTGTAAAATTATTCAAAATCATTCAAAACATAATTTTTAATATGACAGAAGTCAATATTTGTAATAAACACGCCACAATTAGAGGACTAATACATGTAGTGAGTAATCTCGGACGTCCAACACATCTGGAAGTTTTACAGCAAATTCCGTGTGTAAAGTTTGTAAACCTTACTGTTACCTGGGTTCATTTCCCACCCAGTGACCTAAATCTCGCTAATTGCAGGTCTGTCGAACTGTTTACAATACCATTTG
>CM055265.1:105132514-105186782 GCA_029237695.1 Conchocele bisecta
CTTTCAATTCAAGTTTGACTGTACATTGTACAGTCAAACTTCCACAAGCGACCACGTGCATTAAGCGACTTTTGTCTTATGCGACCGCTTTCAATTCCCCCCGACCATTTGGTCTATATAAAGACAGTGTATTAAACGACTTTTCCTTAACGCGACCAGCGGTCAAATATTTTGTAACTGACAGCAAAGTTTGTTTGTATTAAACGACCATTAATTAACAGGATGTCACTTTCTCAAGGTGAAATTAGCCTCAACCGTGTGACAAACAAAGGAAACAAATCCCCTGTCACTGTCAAAGTGTGAATGGTGCATTCTTTATGATTATTGACATGAAACCTCGTTCTGATTCGCTGTTTCTTTAGTGATTACTAAAGGGAATTAACTCATAGTCGCTTAGCACATGGGAAACAACAGGACTGGTCGTTTAGCACATGGGAAAACAACTGCGCATTTCAAAACAAATAAATGTTTTTGTTGTGTACAGAATACGCACACATTTTTATTTTACCCATTTTAATTTTCTGCGTTAATTCACTGCGTTAATAAATCATTATTCTATCAGCTGGTTTGGTTGTCAGTCACCGGGACGAAACACGTCTCGTCCGAAGTGATCGCACTCATATCACAGTCACTACTGCCTATTTGCGATTTTATTTCGCAATATCATTCAAATTCTTTCGTCTATTTTTTGATACAATAAAGCCTGAATAATTCAGAAAAGCGCACAGTAAACACCGGTAGTATTTTAATGTATTTATTTCTATGTTAAAGTTTAATATTCACGATTTCCGGATTCCGAATAAAAAAACATATACAGTGTGACCCCGCTAGTACACGCTTCACTATAACACGGTTTCGGTTAGTACACGGTTGTGCCTTGGATCCCAATTTTTTTGCCTATTTGTATATAAAAATCGTGTTAAATTTGTAACAGACTATCGTCAGAAATCGTGTTATATTTGCGATCATATTGCTGCCGAAAGTGGTATTATATTCTTAACTATTGATTGCGGTATGTATTATCTCTGTGTGTTTGAAGTTAAGAAATAAAGGTAGTACTTGCATGTACGTACATTAGTACAATTCCGCATTTCCTCATCTTCCAACATTATTTATAGAAAATATCACAGTAACATCAAACAATACTACAAGGTCCGATTTTCTTTTGAAGTCTGCCAGAAATCAGAACACACATGTATATCATCAGCCGATTACTCTGTGACCCAACATTCCTTTCATATCTAAAGCCACAGACAATTCCACATGAACTCTGAATTTTGTGTCAACTTTCCAACACCATTTAAGGAAAATATTTTCGAAATCAATATCGGCGAAATATGGCGACAGATCTGCGTATAAACCAGTGTTTTTTTGTTTAATCCATTCCTTTCGGAAAACACATTTACGGGTATGAAATTATTAAATAATTTATTTTTATTTTCGTTATTTCTCAATGTATATGTTGTGACCACTCATTTGAACCGTCTCGACGAGACGGTTTAAATGGTGGTCGCGGCATATACTTCTGAGTGCATAGAAGGAGTGAGTAAGTGAGTGAATAGGGTTTAACGTCCGCTTTTCTGACATAGAGGTACAAGCCTCAGGGAGTCTACACGCAGACGGGTCAACGGGGTCGAGTCCCGTATCCACCTGTCCAAGGGGGGTAAATCCCAACTTCAGAACTCAATATTTACAATCAAAATATATATTCAGTCCTGAAATTAGAACAACCTGATCTGGTGCCAGGCCCTCGCCACACCAGCATCATTTATCCCATCCCCTAAAAATAATAGGATTAGCGCTAATCTTACTTTTATATATGGGGCATAGCCCGACTCAACTCTCACATACAAGAAAGCCAAAAATGTACATGAGGGCCAAATCCGGTATAGTGGGTTCCGGAAAGTATGAACCCAATCGTTAAGCCAGTTTAGTCGCCTTTTACGACAAGCAATGGCTACTGCAGCACTATTCTCAGGATCAGTTGATCCCGCCCCGGTGCCTACACGGGGCGTGCATAGAAGGAACATATTTTTTCCGCAAACATAAGCGTATCCTCAGCATGAAATGGGTTACTGCACGATTTCCCCATGATGATGCGATGATGAAAGTCGCACGTTCGCGACGTCTGGCACATCAAAAGGCGTGTTGACCAAACAGTAACATTTCAAAACATAGCCTAAAGGTCACACAGTTTACAGCCTCGTGCTGAATGATGTCATACGATAAACACCTGTTAGTTGACACAGCTGGCTGGGTGTTATCGATTTTTTGCACAAAGCAACACACAAATCTCGTCTGTGTAATATGTGTCGGGTGTAATGGCATCTCGGATTTGGAATTCATATTAAAATAGCACTATTAAAATAGAATCGACTTCTGCAAATTACATTGAAAACTGACATAAATTTCGGAGCAGACATTATCGTATTTTGCCCATATTGAATTTCAAAATCGGTCCTATCTTCCATAAATGGCATTGAAATTGACATAAATTTCAGACTAGTCCATTTATAACAAGAGTTGTCAGAAGACAACGAAGCTCGCCTGTTGGCAGCCTTCACTGAAACTTGGCACAGTTGCATAAAAAAACATGAATATTATATATACCGGTAATTGACCTTGGGTTAAGGGGCGTGAAATGGACCTTGACATTGGGGTCAGTGGTGCAAGGTGGGTCGTGGGTTTGCTATAGCATAATATAGCCTATAAAGATGAATGAATGTATGAAATATCAATGCGCTCCCTGAAAACGGAAGTAAAACAAAATTTAACCCAACGTTAAGTTTATGAACGCACTAAGTTGGTGATTTTCTACAGCATGATAGCTATTCACATGAGGAATGCATGTATGAATGTGCTAAGTTTGTGTTTGTTTGTTTGTTTATTGGTGTTTAACGGCCTATCAACAGCTATGGTCATGTAAGGCCGGGCAAACGGGTTCGATCCCGTTTTAACCTGCTGCATTGGGGGGAAAATTCCAAAATCAGAACTGAATATTTACATCGAGAAACAATATATTCAGCCCTGAAATTAGAATAACCTGACCTGGTGGCAGGTCCATACCACACCAAAGTCACTGGGCCCCTTCCCCTAAAATAGAATTAAGAATAATCGTAATACTCACTCACATAAGGGGTATAACCAGATTCAACTGTCACATACCAAATGCCAAAGACGTATGTGAGGGCCAAACCAGGTCTCCAGTCGGAATTCCGGTAAGGATGAACCCCGATCGTTAAATTACCCATCGCTTGCACCCACCTTCCACCCACGCTAAGTTTGTGACCTTGGGGAAAGGGGTGGGGGTGGGTCATGGATTTGCTGTAGCACAATAGAGGATCATCAGATGAATGCATGTTGAAATATCAAAGCGTTCCCTATAAAGAAACAGAAGTTAAACAACATTTACCCCAACGTTAAGTTTATGAACATGCTAAGTTTGTGACCTTCACCTTGGGGTAAGGGTTTGGTGGTGGGTTGTGGATTTGCTACAGCATGATAGAGGGTCATCTGAGGAATGCATGTATGAACTATCAAGGTGTTCCATGAAAGGAAACAGATGTTATAAGACATTTGAGGTGGCGGTGGTTCATGGAATAGCACGATAGAGTGCATGTATGAAATATCAAGGCGTTCCATGAAAGGCAACAGATGTTAAGACATTTACCCCAACGTTAAGTTTATGAATGTGCTATGTTTGTGACCTCAACCATGGGGAAAGGGGTGGGGGTGGGTCATGTATTTGCTATAGCATGATAGAGTATCATCAGATGAATGCATGTATGAACTAGAAAAAGTCGATGGCGCGCCATCGCAATATACCCACTTTCCCCAAATGCTAAGTCCGAAAGGGGGAGGTAATCCATGATGGAGGGTCAGATAAAAAATCCGAATTCACTTTGCGCATCAGCACATCAAAACGAAGCTACGAACCAAATATCAGACGCGTAGGTATTAAGGTGAAAAAGTTTTTATTTTTCGAGTTACAAGGAAAACATGGGAAATTCTGAGTCCGAAAGGGGGAGATAATCCATGATGGAGGGTCGGATGAAAAATCCGAATTCACTTTGCGCATCTGCACATGATAACGAAGCTACATAGCAAATATGAGGCGCGTAGGTATGAAGGTGAAAATGTTTTTCGAGTTACAAGGAAAAATTGGAAATCATTTCGAGTCGGAAAGGGGGAGGTAATCAGATGATGATGGGTCGGATCAAAAATCCGAATTCACTTTGCCCATCTGCACATGATAACGAAGGTACATACTAAATATCAGGCGCATAGGTATGAAGGTGAAAAAGTTTTTCGAGTTAAAAGGAAAAAATGGGAAATTCCGAGTCCGAAAGGGGGAGATAATCCATGATGGAGGGTCGGATGAAAAATCCGAATTCACTTTGCGCATCTGCACATGATAACGAAGCTACATAGCAAATATGAGGCGCGTAGGTATGAAGGTGAAAAAGTTTTTCGAGTTACAAGGAAAAAATGGGAAATTCTGAGTCCGAAAGGGGGAGGTAATCGATGATGGAGGGTCGGATCAAAAATCCGAATTCACTTTGCCCATCTGCACATGATAACGAAGGTACATACTAAATATCAGGCGCATAGGTATGAAGGTGAAAAAGTTTTTCGAGTTACAAGGAAAAAATGGGAAATTCCGAGTCCGAAAGGGGGAGATAATCCATGATGGAGGGTCGGATGAAAAATCCGAATTCACTTTGCGCATCTGCACATGATAACGAAGCTACATAGCAAATATGAGGCACGTAGGTATGAAGGTGAAAAAGTTTTTCGAGTTACAAGGAAAAAATGGGAAATTCTGAGTCCAAAAGGGGGAGATAATCCATGATGGAGGGTCGGATGAAAAATCCGAATTCACTTTGCGCATGTGCACATGATAACGAAGCTACATAGCAAATATCAGGCGCGTAGGTATGAAGGTGAAAAAGTTTTTCGAGTTACAAGGAAAAAATGGGAAATTCTGAGTCCAAAAGGGGAGATATCCATGATGGAGGGTCGGATGAAAAATCCGAATTCACTTTGCGCATGTGCACATGATAACGAAGCTACATAGCAAATATCAGGCGCGTGGTATGAAGGTGAAAAAGTTTTTTCGAGTTACAAGGAAAAAATGGGAAATTCTGAGTCCGAAAGGGGGAGATAATCCATGATGGAGGGTCGGATGAAAAATCCGAATTCACTTTGCGCATCTGCACATGATAACGAAGCTACATACCAAATATCAGGCGCGTAGGTATGAAGGTGAAAAAGTTTTTCGAGTTACAAGAAACGTGACGGATGTACGGACGGACATCCTTACGTGACATCCCTTAGGTGGTTTTTACTATATAAAAGATCAAAGGAATGACCACCTAAGGAACAATAGGCTTAAGTGGTCAACGGAATAAATCTATTGTATTCTTTTGTCTTAGGCCACGCCTCTAACCACCTAAGACCCTGTATGTGTGCCCGGACGGACATACGGACGGACGGACACTCGTGACGAAAACAATATACCCATTTTTTCCCAAAAAAGTGGGTATAAATATCAAGGCGTTCCATGAAAGGAAACAGATGTTATAAGACATTTACCCCAAAGTTAAGTTTATGAATGTGCTAAGTTTGTGACCTTGACCCTGGGGTAAGGGGTGGCCCGTGGGTCATGGATTTGCTATAGCATGATAGAGTATCATCAGATGAATGCATGTATGAAATATCAAGGCGTTCCAAGAAAGGAAACAGATGTTATAAGACATTTACCCCAACGTTAAGTTTATGAATGTGCTATGTTTATGACCTTGACCTTGGGGAAAGGGGGGGTGGGGGTGGGTCATGGATTTGCTATAGCACGATAGAGTATCATCAGATGAACGCACGTATGAAATATCAAGGTTTTCCCTGTAAAGAAACAGAAGTTATAAAAAGACATTTACTCCAACGTTACGTTTATGATGTTGATCTTGGGGAAAGGGGTGGGGGGTGGGGGTCATGAAACACAACATTTACCCCAACGTTAAGTTTGTGACCTTGACCTTGGAGCAAGGGTTGGGTGGTGGGTTGTGGATTTGCTACAGCATGATAGAGGGTCACCTGAGGAATGCATGTATGAACTAGAAATGTGGCCTGTCGGCACACGAATGCCCCCACTGGCAGCCAAAGAAAACGAGGCATATTTGATTATAAGCCATTTACCCGAGCGTTAAGGTTTTGAATGCACCTTGACCCTGGGCTTAGTGGGGGCGGGACGAATGTGGATTTGTCACAGGGCGGTAGAGGACCATTGTAGCAATGCGTGTGTGAAATGTGAAGCAGATCCAAGCAAGGAAACACAAATTATAAGCCATTTAACTGAATGTTAAGGTTTCAAACGCACCAAGTCTGTGACCTTGACCCTGTGCTTAGCGGGGGCAGGACGAATGTGGATTTGTCACAGGGCAGTAGAGGAGCATTGGAGCAATGCGTGTGTGAAAGTTATTGTAGGATTGAGAAACGTAGATTTGTCCCAAAGTGGCAAGTAAACAATTAAAGTAGAAAAGGTGAAGGTCAAAGGTCAAGGTCGAAGTACTGGGTGGTGGAGTGTGGAGGGCATGTTCATATGTATCATGTGTATAAATATTTAACTGATTGGCAAAAGTATTGAGAAGTTATTCTAGGATTGAGAACCGTGCACATAGATTTGTCCCAAAGTGCTAAGTAAACATTTAAAGTAGAAAAGGTGAAGGTCAAAGGTCAAGGTCGAAGCACTGGGTGGTGGAGTGTGTAGGGCATGTTCATATGTATCATGTGTATAAATATTTAAGCGATTGGCAAAAGTATTGAGAAGTTAGTGTAGGATTGAGAAACGTGCACGTAGATTTGTCCCAAAGTGTCAAGCAAACATTTAAAGTGGAAAAGGTCAAGGCCAAAGGTCAAGGTCGAAGTACTGGGGGGTGGAGTGTGTAAGGCATGTTCATATGTATCACGTGTATAAATATTTAAGGGATTGGCAAAAGTATTGAGAAGTTATTGTAGGATTGAGAAACGTGCACGTAGATTTGTCCCGACGTGCCAAGTAAACATTTAAAGTAGAAAAGGTGAAAGTCAAAGGTCAAGGTCGAAGTACTGGGTGGTGGAGTGTGTAGGGCATGTTCATATGTATCATGTGTATAAATATTTAAGCGATTGGCAAAAGTATTGAGAAGTTAGTGTAGGATTGAGAAACGTGCACGTAGATTTGTCCCAAAGTGTCAAGCAAACATTTAAAGTGGAAAAGGTCAAGGCCAAAGGTCAAGGTCGAAGTACTGGGTGGTGGAGTGTGTAGGGCATGTTCATATGTATCATGTGTATAAATATTTAAGCGATTGGCAAAAGTATTGAGAAGTTAGTGTAGGATTGAGAAACGTGCACGTAGATTTGTCCCAAAGTGCCAAGCAAACATTTAAAGTGGAAAAGGTCAAGGCCAAAGGTCAAGGTCGAAGTACTGTGTGGTGGAGTGTGTATGGCATGTTCATATGTATCATGTGTATAAATATTTAAGGATTGGAAAAAGTATTGAGAAGTTATTGTAGGATTGAGAAACGTGCACGTAGATTTGTCCCAAAGTGCTATTAAAGTAAACATTTAAAGTAGAAAAGGTGAAGGTCAAAGGTCAAGGTCGAAGTACTGGGTGGTGGAGTGTGTAGGGCATGTTCATATGTATCATGTGTATAAATATTTAAAGCGATTGGCAAAAGTATTGTTATTGTCGGAATTGGAAACTTGCATGTAGATGTCCCAAAGTGCCAAGCAAACTATTTTAAAAGTGGAAAAGTCAAGCCAAAGGTCTGTGGAGTAAGGGCATGTTCATATGTATCATGTGTATAAATATTTAAGCGATTGGCAAAAGTATTGAGAAGTTAGTGTAGGATTGAGAAACGTGCATGTAGATTTGTCCCAAAGTGCCAAGCAAACATTTAAAGTGGAAAAGGTCAAGGCCAAAGGTCTGGGGGGTGGAGTGTGTAAGGCATGTTCATATGTATCATGTGTATAAATATTGACATAATATGTGAAGCCATGTAGAAGTTACTAAAGAATATGGTAATATCGGGACGTACGGACGGACAGGGACGGACGGGACGGACGGGACGTACGGACGGACAGGGACGGGACGGGACGGACGGACGTACGGACGGACGGACGCCGGTAACACTATATGCCCCCGTACCTTTCGGTAGTGGGGGCATAAATATCAAGGCGTTCCATGAAAGGAAACAGATGTTAGAAGAGATTTACCCCAACGTTAAGTTTATGAATGTGCTCAGTTTGTGACTTTCACCTTGGGGTAAGGGGTGGGTCATGGATAGCACAATAGAGTATCATCAGATGAATGCATGTATGAAATATCAAGGCGTTCCATGAAAGGAAACAGATGATATATAAGACATTTACCCCAACGTTATTTTTAAGTTGATGAATGTGCTAAGTTTGTGACCTTGACCTTGGGGAAAGGGGTGGGTGGTGGGTCATGGATTTGCTATGGTACGATAGAGTTTCATCAGATGAATGCATGTATGAAATATGAAGGTATTCCCTGTAAATAAACAGAAGTTACACAACATTTACCCCAACGTTAAGTTTATGAATGTGCTAGGTTTGTGACCTTGACCTTGGGGTAAGGGTTGGGTGGTGAGTCATGGATTTGCTACAACATGATAGAGGGTCATCTGAGGAATGCATGTATTAAATATCAAGGCGTTCCGTGAAAGAAAACAGGGGGTATGCCATAAGCTCTTATGCACTTTGTGCAGGCGAGCTAAAAAAGGGGTGTACAGGTCTGTGGCGTTGAAAGGGTTAACATAATGACCAGCTGGGGTTTGAGTATACACATATTGCAACGCATGAGCTTTGGGCTGATGGAACAGGATGTCGGTAATTGGGTCATTGCGTCATCGAATGATGATGGCAACACGTGTTTACAATAGTGCATTGCATGGACCTGCGTATATCTACATTCTACAGGGATAAATTATAAAATAAAACATGACGGTCGATTCAATATATGTATTACATGTGAAGATAACAGTGAAAACATTACATATGACATATAGATAGAAATTTATGGCATATTATAGGCATTGGCGACGTCGTACATTCGCAACGTGTACATGTATTTGTTGTTGACATGATGCGTCTTGGGCGAGTACGGATATTGCACGGTTCAGTAATGCAACACGGAAGGTAGTATGTCGCCGGACTTCCGTGCAATAGAGGGGTCGCACTGTACTAGTAACCGGTCATACCAGTACCCGGATTTCCATTTTTTTTTTCGTTTTTGTGTTAATAGACCATTGTTCTAAGCGACCATTTTTGGTGTCTCCCTTGGGTGGTCCCTTAATGCAAGTTTGACTGTATATGCCCTTTTGCAGGTTTTATGTACAATTATAATATTATTACACAAGACTCGTCTATATTGCCAGCAAAATAGTTTTTGAATGTATCAGAGTCAATGTAATAACCATCAATATTCACTATAGAAATGAATGGCCTTTTTGTGGAATTTATCGGGGTATAAACTTGGAAAAGTCGCGGGAATACTGGACAAAGGCCGGAAGGCCTCGTCCAGTATTCCCGCGACTTTTCCAAGTTTATATCCCCGATAAATTCCACAAAAAGGCCATTCATTCCTTATAATTCCAGCATTTTAAATAAATTCTTCAAGAAAATGTGTTTATTTTCCGTTTTCTTAAGAATTATTTTAACTGCGCCTCACGGTTACGGAAAGTAGTTTTTTGTATTTTTGTGCTGGAAATATACACTATTTGTTTTGGGAATAGGGGTTTCCCCAAACAAATACTTTCTGAGAAAACATATACAGTTGAATCACGCTGAATAAAACATGGTAAAACTTGTCACCCCTGTTTACCTCGAACTAACCTCGAGGTCCCGGCAGAATTCCCTATAATTTCATTAAAACCACCCGGGAAATGTTGAATTCCAGAAGTTAGAACAGCACCCAATGCATCGAACCGCTATAATGTCAGGTCCTCACCACACCAGAGACACTTAGCTCCAGACCAGAGACACTTAGCTCCAGACCAGAGACACTTAGCTCCACACCAGAGACACTTAGCTCCACACCAGAGACACTTAGCTCCAGACCTTAAAAGTACGAAGATTAGTAATCTTACCACTTTTATTATGGGTATAACCGGATTCAATTCTCCAAGTAATAACAAGAAAGCAAAAAATGAACGAGGGTTAAACCAGGGATATCAGGATTCTGGTCAGGATGAACCCCATTGTAACCCTTCACATGCTTCCAACCAGCCGCCCATTCAACTGTATAATGTACTATGAGTTTTAAGCATTGCTACGCCCACTTTCTTTATGCAATAAATTTGCACTAGTGACAGAACAACAAAGGCAGAAGAGGGAATATGTGAGGCTCCTGTAAACCATATACAGACCTGCGAATCTTCCAGGTTTCCCGGGTCCAGAATTGAGCCAATCTCCTCGAGACTCTCCTTGGCCTCCTCTATCTCCCAGGCGATCGTGGTCATGTCCCGTTTCAGGTGACGTACCGTCGCCTTGCCGTTGTGGACAACTAGGTCAAGGTCGGCCTTCTCAGCCTCCATCTGGGAGATCTTGTCCTCGTGACATTTGGTCACGTCCTCCAGGTGAAGGGACCTGGGTGCATGATATAACACTGTTTGAGCATGTACTCGGGATACCGCCCCTCCAACCCAACCAAAGTACAATAATTCCAGCACAAAAATATTTACACAATTCCCTAACATTTGATTGGCCCGTAGCAAGTCTCTGTCCAAAATTTATATCCCAGTAAACTCCTATGCCGAACTACTTTCCGTAACCGTGAGGAACAGTTAAAATAATTCTTAAGAAAACGGAAAATAAACACATTTTCTTGATGAATTTATTTCAAATGCAGGAATTATAAGGAATGAATGTTGAATTTATCGGGGATATAAACTTGGAAAAGTCGCGGGAATACCTCGTCCAGAAGGCCTCGTCCAGTATTCCCGCGAGTTTTCCAAGTTTATACCCCAATAAATTCCACAAAAAGGCCATTCATTTCTAGTGGAACCTCTCTAAACCGAACAAAAACAACATGTGATCATAATTTTGATAGACTTCTTGGTAATTTAACTCCGGTGATAACGCCCGTTAGTGATCACATACATAGCACACAACTATGGCTCAGAATGATCAAATGCCTAATTTACAGTCAAACTTTAAGCCGGACACACTGGGGACCTCCCAGGGTGTCCGGTTTAGAGAGGTTTTACTGTACATGCTTGGAAAATTATAACTGATTGATTTTAAGTCTTCATTTGAATAACAAAATCTGGGAGCTTGATTATATATTATAAGTATATGATCTACGAATGGGTTTAACGTTCATTCAGGGATCGGGCCTCGGTTTCAAGTAACATCTGAAAGACCAGTGGTATGGAAATAAAAATATTTGTTTATGTCCAAGACGAGGATTGAACCCACAACCTCCGAATTGGAAGTCAAGTGTTCTAACCTACAACAACCCAACCCTCTAATGCTAAAAATCAACAAGTTTGATTGGCCAAGACTGAACCGTACTCAGTATTGGACAATCAGATTCTTGACCTTTAAAATTATTAAAAATGTTCACCTGATGATCTCGGAGGGCATGAGGACGTCGGTCTTTGTACAGATGAAGGCGATGCTGCCGTACTGGCCGTCCATGAGGAGCTGGCGGCGGAAATTCTCCCCCAGTAGATCCTTGGCCGTCTTGTCATCGATGGCTCGGTGAATACTGGACACAACCCACACGGCTGTGCAGTTCTTCATGTACTGAAACACACAGGTACAGGGTTGGTTGGCTCGCTGGCTCGCTGGCCATCTTGTCGGCAATGGCTTGGTGGATACCACCGTTCTTCATGTATTGGAATAGGGCTCATATTGCCAAGGCTGGTAAACATTCAACCATTCTTCAAGGTTAATTTGTGACTAAATAAAGACCGAGCAAATGGCCATCAATGTACAGTCAAACCTGTGCTAACGACCACCTGGGAATAGCGACCACCTGTCCACAACGGCCAGTTAAAAATCCCCCCGTCCAATTTTGTTCTTTATAAGACCTTGGAATAACGACCACCCCCGAACTGCGAATAGCGGCCAGCTATTTTCATTCCCACACGGCATTTTTGTATGTGAACAGCGGCCATGTCAAGTTTTGTCGGCAAAAAAAAAGAGCACCAGATTCGCTACTTTCCTTTCATCACAATCTGGCCGCTATCATTTGAATTCCAACTGATCGTATCCAATTAGTCATCGATTACATTCGCATACATTGGCACAACGCTCTTTTGAAAACATTTACCTTGCCCGATATGGTCGGTGTCATTTTGTCGACATTAAACATTTTCCATGAAAAATATTGAACAACTCCATTAACGGTAATTCCCGATATGTATTCCGTGTCGTGCATAATGCAATTCCACGTAAGTCATAAAACTCCATTATTAGTTGGCAAACTGTGTTTATACGATGCTGATTCGTCAAACATCAAACACACCGCGCTTGTTAAGTATTACTACGTGTAAATTTCACACCGCGGGGCACAAGACCATATCAAAGGTCAATAGACGCGGTTGCTGACATCAGTCACGTGGTCCACACTAGACTGGTACCCTGTACGCAGCCTAGCGAAACAATACTACCGGGAACCAGTCTAAAGTGACACGACAAACGTGTTTATGTGAATTGGGTCTCGATCTCGGACAAATACCGGCTTATTGCATTAGCGGCCAGACCAGGCCAGACCAGGCAGTGGAGTCTGCCCATGGTCTACAATGCTCGCCAATCTCTAATTAAAAACATCAGTAATTACGTCAGTGGACATTGCCAATTTGTTATAGGCTGCTTAAATATTCGGGCTTGATCAGGATATTATACATTGGACAGAAAGCAAATAAGCCTGGTGTTCTCTGCCGATTTGGACACCCTATCTCGTGTGGGACACATTCAATGAAATATTTTTGTTACAAAAGAAAATCGCGTTTTTCACAGGCCGTGTCACATAGGCTATCGTTTTAATAAAGACCATATGACCGTTATTAATTTCAACTGATGGTATGAAATCGAGAATAAGAAAACAAAATACTAATGGTCATGCTAATTAAACCACTTACATGTAATTACGACAAGCTATTAAATGGTGC
Organism: Conchocele bisecta; assembly: GCA_029237695.1. NCBI lineage: Eukaryota > Metazoa > Mollusca > Bivalvia > Lucinida > Thyasiridae > Conchocele > Conchocele bisecta. The sequence goes on from CM055265.1 coordinate 105,145,693, forward strand.
ACCAAAGCAAGCCGCGGGATATACTTATCATGACGATAATTAATCCCCTTTGTATATAATTTCCAAAGCGAGGCTGGGCTCAGAACAATAACAACAAGATGACATAACAAAATAAATTGACTATATTTTCCATTATTATGCAATTTTTAATTCATAAAAAGCAGATACACTCCGTGATCGTCAGGTGGAAGTGTATACAGCCAAGACGTTTTCTATGCATGCATATAGATTACAATAGAATGCTAAATACATGGCCGACTTTGTTGTGAAACCGGGAAAATGTTTGACCCTTGGAACACAGATTCGACTGTAGTTTGATACAAACTCTATTTTGCCCATCATCTGAGTGGCCAAAAATCAAAGTTCTTGATTTCTTAAAATGTCATATTTGTTAGTTATATGTAAATAACATATTTTGATATAACCCAATAGAAACAGAATACACTTTTAAGCATTTAACAAGAATTCCACCACGGAAGAGGTGTCACTTGATCATAAACACCAAGTCTGTGTGACCTTGGCCTTGTGACAAGTGGAAAAAATTAAAGTGAAAGGGTTTAACGACCCAGCAACAGTTAAGGTCATTGACAAGTGGAGGTCAGTGAGTTGTGGATTTTTCACAGAAAGATAGATGAGAAATGCACGAGTAAAATATAAAGTTCCGTGAAAGGAAACGGAAGTCATAAGAAATTGACCGCGGATGATGGCACCAACAAGCATGTGTGACAAAATTCAAATTTTGAAACAACTTCTAGTCCAAATTTCCTTCCTTCTCAATGAAATTACATGCAGTGACCACCCGTATGACTGAATGCCCGCCAAGACTTACCTCCTTGGCGATCTTGTCCCTGGCTGCGTTGGAGTCGCGGACCCCGGGCAGGTCGACGAGGGCGGCGCCGCTGCTGACCACGCTACACCGCGGCATCCGCAGCCGCACATGCTTCACGATGGGCCAGTACTGGCCCCCGCATCCCGGCTCCTGGGTCTCAATGTACTTCTCCACCTGCCGCCGGAACTCCTCCGGCTGCCAACGCGAGTCATGGCAAAGTTATTAAGTGTGTGGCGCTAAACCTATTCATAACACAAAATTACTGATCGAGTGGTGCTGAAGACAGCTGTTATTTAAAAAAAGCATACTGGTTCTGAATGGTGTTATTACAAAATCTGATCAAGTGGTGCTGAAAATCGCTGTTATTTCAAAATTATTCAGTGATGATGAAAATAGCTGTTATTTCAAACTTCTTGATTGAGTGACGATGAAAACAAACAGCTGTTATTTCAAACTTATTGAGTGGTGCTGAAAATAGCGGTTATTTCAAACTTATTAACCGGGTGGTGCTGAAAATAGCTATTATTTAAAAATTATTGATTTGAGTGATGCCGCAAATTGTTGTTATTTCAAAATTTCTGCTTGAATGATGTTAAACTGGTTATTTCACCCAGTTGTGCTGAAAACTGATTATTTCACACATAAGTAACTAGCATGTACAATTATTATGTTAATTTTAAGATTAATTACAAGTGTCAAGAGTGATTTTGTAAAAATCTATCAACAAATGGTGTGGACGCTGATTACGATCGGGCTCATCTAAATTTACTGCTTGCTAATATTTTGACAGATGTTTATAGTGTTGAAATGTTAACTCGTAAACACTACAGACCGCTACAGACCGCTACAGACCGCTATCATAACGTTTTCAAACAATGTAGACCCAGATGAGCCGGCTCATATCGAGCCGTCTCGTCAGGATCTGCACCATTTGTGGATGTTTTCTAACAAGAGTGCCGTAAGTCACAAAATACGCCCGTCGACGATGGGCCAGACAGCAAAGATGCAGAAATGTGAAGCTGTTACCAAGGCAAGAAACATTAATGAGAATTTGAAATCTATAGCATTATTTAACAAGAGTTGTCAGAAGACAACGAAGCTCGCCTGTTGGCAGCCTTCACTCAAACTTGGCACAGTTGCATAAAAAAACATGAATATTATATAACTTGACCTTGAGTTAAGGGACGTGCAGTGGACCTTGACATTGGGGTCAGTGGTGCATGATGGGTCGTGGGTTTGCCATAGCATAATATAGCATATAATATCAATGCGCTCCCTGAAAACAGAAGTAAAACAAAATTTAACCCAACTTTAAGTTTATGAACGCACTAAGTTGGTGATTTTCTACAGCATGATAGCTATTCACATGAGGAATGCATGTATGAATGTGCTAAGTTTGTGTCTTTCACATTGGGGAAAGAGATGGGGGGGGGTCATGGATTTGTTGTAGCACAATAGAGGATCATCACATGAATGCATGTATGAAATATCAAAGCATTCCCTGTAAAGAAACAGAAGTTACACAACATTTACCCCAACGTTAAGTTTATGAACATGCTAAGATTGTGACCTTGACCTTGGGGTAAGGGTTGGGTCGTGGGTTGTGGATTTGCTACAGCATGATAAGGGTCATCTGAGGAATGCATGTATGAAATATTAAGGCATTCCATAAAAGGAAACAGATGTTATAAGACATTTACCCCAATGTTAAGTTTATGAATGTGCTAGGTTTGTGACCTTGACCCTGGGGTAAGGGGTGGGCGGTGGGTCATGGATTTGCTATAGTACGATAGAGTATCATCAGATGAATGCATGTATGAAATATGAAGGTATTCCCTGTAAAGAAAAACAGAAGTTACACAACATTAACCCAACATTACGTTTATGAATGTGCGAGGTTTGTGACCTTGACCTTGGGGTAAGGGTTGGGTGGTGAGTCGTGGATTTGCTACAGCATGATAGAGGGTCATCTGAGGAATGCATGTACGAAATATCAAGGCGTTCCATGAAAGAAAACAGATGTTATAAGACATTTACCCCAACGTTAAGTTTATGAATGTGCTAAGTTTGTGACCTTCACCTTGGGGTAAGGGATGGGCGGTGGGTCATGGATTTGCTATAGCACGATAGAGTATCATCAGATGAATCCATGTATAAACTAGATTTGTCAGTAAGCGGGAGCTTACGGAATACCCCCCCGCGTCAGCCCTGACCTAGAATGAATTCCAGCTCGCATACTATCATTTTCAGATAAAAGACTGTCAGCACATATGGAGAGTGCGATGGTGGTTCCAGTTGAAATTAGATTGGTCAGTAAGCGAGGCTTACGGAATACCCCCCACGTGGGCCCAGGTACCCCTAAAATATGTAAAAATTTCCAAGTGTTTGGGCTTGTGACCTTGACTCTGGGATTAGCGCGAGCGGCATGAACGTGAATTTGTCACAGGGTGGTAGAGGTCCATTGGAGCAATGAGTGTGTGAAATGTGAAGCAGATCCGAGCAAGGAAATTGAAGTTATAACCGATTTCTCTGATGTTAAGTTTTGTAAAGAGACTACCGTATAACCTCGAATTAACGCCCCGGAGGCGTTACATTTTACAAAAGGGGGGGGGGGGGGGGGGGGCGTTATTAGCCAGTAAAAAGTGTTAATTCGAGGTTATACGGTATGTATGTGACGTTGACCTCGAGATCAGTGGGGATTTGTCACAGCATATGAAATATTAAGAATTTTCAATGAAAGAAATAGAAGTTATAACATATTTCTCTGATGTTAAGTTTTGTAAAGAGACTAAGTATGTGACCTTGACCTTGGGATCAGCGGGGGTTGGACAGTCGTAGATTTGTCACAGCATGATAGTACAACCTTAGAGGAATGCACAAGTGAAATAATAAGAATTTTCAATGAAGGAAATAGAAGTTATAACTTATTTCTCTGATGTTAAGTTTTGTAAAGAGACTAAGTATTTGACCTTGACATTGGGATCAGCGGGGTTGGACGGTCATGGATTTGGCACAGCATGGTATTAGAGCCTTACAGGAATGCATGTGTGAAATATTAAGAATTTTAGATGAAGGAAATAGAAGTTAGAACAATATGTCTCTGAGGTTAAGTTTTGTAAAGAGACTAAGTATTTGACCTTGACCTTGGGATCAGCGGGGGTTGGACGGTCGTGGATTTGGCACAGCATGGTAGTAGAGCCTTACAGGAATGCATGTGTGAAATATTAAGCATTTTAGATGAAGGAATAGAAGTTAGACAATATTTCTAGATGTTAAGTTTTGTAAAGAGACTAAGTATTTGACTTGACCTTGGTATCAGCGGGGGTTGGATGGTCGTGGATTTGGCACAGCATGGTAGTAGAGCCTTACAGGAATGCATGTGTGAAATATTAAGCATTTTAGATGAAGGAAATAGAAGTTATAACAATATTTCTCTGATGTTAAGTTTACGGACTAAGTATTTGACCTTGACCTTGGGATCTGCGGGGGTTGGACGGTCATGGATTTGGCACAGCATGGTAGTAGAGCCTTACAGGAATGCATGTGTGAAATATCAAGCATTTTAGATGAAGGAAATAGAAGTTATAACAATATTTCTATGATGTTAAGTTTACGGACGCACGGATGCACGGACGCACGGACGGACAACCTGACTCCAGTATACCCACCCACAACTCGTTGCGGGTGGTATAAAAAGCAAACTAGACATTCTAAGTCCGTGACCTTGACCCCTGGCATAAATGGGGGTCGTAGGTTTGTTGCAGAATGATGTACGAGTGTCAGAGAAGGGCCGGTTAAAATATCACTGCATTCCGCAAAGGGAAAAAGGAAATTTACATTTGTTAAGTTTTAGTTTTTTTCTAAGTTTATAAGTCCGTGACCTTGAGCCCTGGCATAAATGGGGGTCGTAGGTTTGTTGCAGAATGATGTATGAGTGTCAGAGAAGGGGTGGGTAAAATAGGAAAGATTTTCGCAAAGGTTAAGAGAAGTTAAAAGGAAATTTACAATTATTAAGTTTTATTTTTTTTCTAAGTTTCTAAGTCCGTGACCTTGACCCCTGGCATAAATGGGGGTCGTAGGTTTGTTGCAAAATGATGTATGAGTCTCAGAGAAGGGGCGGGTAAAATATGAAAGATTTCCGCAAAGGGAAAGAGAAGTTAAAAGGAAATTTACAATGGTTAAGTTTTGTGACGGACGGAAACACGGAAACTCGGACGGACGGACGGACGGACGGACGGACAAGCTGACTCCAGTATACCCCCCCCACAACTTCGTGTGGGGGGGGGGGGGGGGTGGGGGGGGGGGGGGGGTATAAATATGAAGGCGTTCCCTGTAAATAAACAGAAGTTACACAACATTTACCCCAACGTTAAGTTTACGAACATGCTAAGTTTGTGACCTTTACCTTGGGGTAAGGGTTGGGTGGTGAGTCATGGATTTGCTACAGCATGATAGAGGGTCATCTGAGGAATGCATGTATGAAATATCAAGGCGTTCCATGAAAGGAAACAGATGTTATAAGAAAATTACCCCAACATTAAGTTTATGAATGTGCTAAGGTTGTGACCTTGACCTTGGGGTAAGGGTTGGGTGGTGGGTCATGGATTTGCTACAGCATGATAGAGGGTCATCTGAGGAATGCATGTATGAAATATCAAGGCGCTCCATGAAAGGAAACAGATGTTATAAGAAATTTACTCAACGTTAAGTTTATGAATGTGCTAAGTTTGTGACCTTGACATTGGGGTAAGGGTTGGGTGGTGGGTCATGGATTTGCTACAGCATGATAGAGGGTCATCTGAGGAATGCATCTATGAAATAACAAGGCGTTCGATGAAAGGAAACAGAAGTTATAAGACATTTACCCCAACGTTAAGTTTGTGGACGACTCTGGACTCCGACGACGCCGGGGGTATGCCATAAGCTCTTGTGCAGGCGAGCTAAAAAGGTGATTTTTTTCTTAAAAAAATATATTTCGGCATAAAAACACCAAGGTGCACATCTTCAATATGTGTAGAAGACGTGTGTATAGTTTTAGATCGAATGATGGAACTGTTTCAGAGGAGTTGTGTACACAAACTCTGTACTCTATATAGAATTGTATACAAAAATGTAGAAAAAATGGCGAAGTTAAAAAGGTGATATTTTTGTTAAAAAAAAATTTTTTGGCATAAAAACATCAAGGTGCACATCTTCAATATGTGTAGAAGACGTGTGTATAGTTTCAGATCGATCGACTGAACGGTTTCAGAGGAGTTGTGTACAGCGGTAAAACATAATACGTACCGTTTTTTAACAAGAGTTGTCAGAAGACAACGAAGCTCGCCTGTTGGCAGCCTTCACTCAAACTTGGCACAGTTGCATAAAAAAACATGAATATTATATGACCTTGTTCTTGTTAAGGGGCGTGCGAAAAATCACAATTACATTGCTTGCAAGACGCAAATTCATCACCGCACTTTGACAGGACCAAATGGGGCCATTTCTCGCTGTAATCAGTGATGAACGATAAAAAAGACCCAGATTCGTCGGCTGCGCGCTTTGGAGCAGACATTTTAAGAATTTACACAATGAAGAAATCAATACCACTGAATGCTTGAAACTACTATTCTTACACAACATGAATTGAAATGGTAAGCGCCTAGGCGAGAATGATTACGGGTAAATAAAACAAGAGGGCCATGATGGCCCTAATTCGCTCACCTGATTCCATGAACACCAGAGGAGAATGTGACATTGAGTTCATATGTTTTAAAAAAATTGTGCTATTTTTAGATGGCGGTCATCTTGGATTAAGCGATGACTCATTTTACCAAATCTGAAAATGCTTCACCCAAGGATCTTAACTTACTATGAAGTTTGGCCAGCATCGGCCATGTGGTTCCTGAGAAAAAGACGTTGAAAATCTTGAATAAATGGACCTTTTGGAGGCCATCATGGATGACATAATTTGGTTAAAAATAAAATTTGACCCCACAGGCCACGCCCATTTTTGACTCCGGGGTCACCATTTTAACACCTTTGAAAGAGCATTCTACATCGATCATTCCTACCAAGTTTCGTCAAAATCCGGCTGGCTGTTCACGAGAAGATTTTTTAAGAATTTGTGCTATTGTTAGACCGCGGCCATCTTGGATTAGCGACGACCTCCATTTTAACAAATCTGAAAAGGCTTCACCCATGGACCATAACTGTGAAGTTTGGCCACCATGGGCCAAGCGGTTCGTGTGAAGAAGAATTTTGAAATCTCTAATAAAAGAACGACATTTTGACCGTTCGGTGGCCATCTTGGATGACATGACCATCCAATTTCGACAAAAAATGTACCAGAGCGATCGCCTCTTTGATACCTTCGATTTGATATAGACATGACCATATTCGGTCAAAAATTTTACCCCAATTTGACCCTACGGGCCTACGCCCATTTTTTTTGACCCCGGGGCCCCGGGGTCACCATTTTAACAACTTTGAAAGAGCATTGTACATCGATCATTCCTACCAAGTTTTGTCGAAATCCGTTTGGCGGTTCTTGTGAAGAAGATTTTTGAAGAATTTGTGCTATTTTTAGACGGTGGCCATCTTGGATTACGTGATGACGTCATTTTAACAATTTTGTAATCCCCCTACCTAAGGACCATGACCATGAAGTTTGGTGACTATAGGCCCAATGGTTACTGAGGAGAAGACGTTTGAAAATGTTCACGGATGACGACGACGGACGATGGACGACGGACACATTGCGGTAACAGGTGAGCTAAAATAGGACTCATTTGAAGAATTTGGAAACAAAATTATTATTTCCCGATATTCCTGCGGTGATTTTTTAAAAATCGTACTGTTTAATTGTAGTCCGTACTTTCGTATTTCTAACGTATTTTCCGGAACAAATACGGAAAGATCGGAACAGTTGGCAGCTCTGGTACAGTACACCCACAATTCCCTTACATTAGTCGACTTGAGGACCTTGACCTTGCCAAGCCAGTGCGTAACCACGTGGAGCCGGCTGAGTGTGTCGTAGTTGTCTATGCGGCCGTAGACGGCCTTCACCTTGCAGTAGGAGGCGAAGGCATCGGACGCGGGGTCCGGTACCCGGTTCTTCACAGCCCCGTCAAGCCCCGTCAAGTCCTTCAGCAGCACCTGTAGCTCGTCGTACCACTCCTGTAATGACAAACACTTAGTGGCACCCATAATGACTAAATATTATGTTTAACCCTTTCACCCTTAAGTAACTGGATAGGATTTTGATTTGATATGTCAACATGAGTGTTTCGCACATGTCCATGTATGAAGTGTGCGAATGTAAAAGTAATCCACGTAGTAGTTATCAGAGCTCCAGGTAAGGTACGTATTGGCATATTTTACGCACTTATTTTAGCAGAATACGAATTATCAAAAGTGCGAGTACAAAATACTCACAACAATGTGAAAATATGCATTGATTTTCAAATTGAGTCGTGAAAATACTGTAATAAAATTGACAATTTACTTAGGGCTTTTGGATTGGTGGTGGGGTGTTTCAACAAATGAATTTTGTGCATGGTGGGGTTTTCTAAAAAAATGAATTTTGTGCATGGTGGGGTTTTCCTCAAATTGAACTGTGTGCATCGTGGGTCTATCTTCCTAGGGTGAAATAAATCAAGGTGGCTATTTAGCAGGTGAAATAAATATGGGGGTCAGAATAAATAAATTAAAAAAATGGTTTTCGTCGTATTTGATTTAAATCGTCCCCCGAGTCCCAGTTGACATGGGCCGACTTGACGGTATCTTTTTTCCGGAATTACGGTGGTTTCGCTACCTGCGTGTTCGCCATCTGTACATTTCGCACCTCATACACTTTTGTGGGTACCGGAACCTCCTTAGGGAAAGGTGCGAAACCTCTAGGCGAGAAACTACAGGGTAGCGAATCCTCCGTCAGACACTTTACGTTTGCGCAAGCGCACTATCGTCAAAGCAGCCAATCCATGTACAAAAAGTGGATGTGCCGCGATGTGGCGAATCAATGTGTTACTACTTTGTACATGACAAAATGTCTCAGCAAAATGAGACGAATCCAGTGGCGGATTCAGAAATCCCGATTTTTATTTTTTTTTACGAAATATTGAGCGCAGAATGCAGAAAATGGCTTCCTCAATTAAAAAATGTTAAGGGGGTGAGGGGGGCATGCCCCCGGACCCCCCTAGCAAACTCCCTCGCACCGCTCAGTCGACGAACGAGCATACCTCGTTCAAGTTCCATGTGGTCCCCCCCCCTTGGTCAAATCCTGGATCCGCCACTGGAATCACTGTGTTACTACTTTGTACATCATGTGATTGAATGGAGTTGACCGTACATTCCAGCACGACATTTCATTTTGTTTACTCGCCGTGAACGAACGTAAATTTTACCCCTCGGACCCGGGGACGATTTAAATCAACCTTCACAACCCAAAAATTAATTTCTATGTCACGAAAGAACGATAATTAGCATTCCTTCAAGGCTTCGAAACGTAATGTAATTGTAGTAAATGTCATGTTTTTTTTCCCGCCGATGTGTGTTCATCTAAAGGATGCTAATTTTCGTTTCTTCGCATACGCAGTGTAGAAACAAATTCCGTTTCTTCTTGTCTATGGCTCCAAGATGAAAATCACTTGAAGTCACTGTGTAAAAAATGTATATAATACGGTATTATAATCACGTTTTGCAATCGATGGTTATTGATATATTTTATGTAAATTAACGTTTTCGTCTCATCGTGTCGACATGCCAAGAAACGAATATTTAGAGAAATAAATTCACGTTCCTTCACGGGGTGGAAAAGAACTTTAAGGTTCTTAATTATCGTTTCTACGCGTATAAACGAAGGAAAAAAGTGAAAGTGAATGGGTTTAACGTCCCAGCAACAGCCAAGGTCATATAGAAATGTGAACACAGATAGTCTCATCCGACAACCAGTGAGATGGAAATACTATGAACATACTAGCTATGAAAGTATATTTTTGATGCATAAGGCATGTTTGAACCCACAACCTCCAGATTGGAAAGTCAGATGTTCTACCCCTAGGCCACAACCCATCCCTTATAAAAGAAGGAAAAAATGCCCCTAACGAGCGACCATACATACTTAGAATAACGCTGATGTAACGGCGGTAAACTGAAATGATGTACGTGACAATTGACATTTACGTTCCAACTAGATTTTCACGGTGTGTAATCGATCGTATTTCCTCTCCACCCGACTCGAGAAACACAAATTAAATCGTTTATTTCTGAATGTGTCGAACGTTTGCCCGGTCTAACAGTTTCCCCAATGACTATGGGCTAGGTTCGACATTTCATTCCATGTCACATCGCCGGTTTTCGCTGATAATACTGTACACAATTTAAAATACGCACGGACACCCGGACGTCATTGTGATCACTCTGTATCGCTTTCCGCAAACGGACTCGACAATAATGCATTAGCATTACAAAATATAAATGGTGTTGTCTTAGGAGACTATTCTCATGTGCTGTCAAAACATGTGTTATTATTGAGAAATGTGCTTCCAAAACTATTTTATTAAGAAATCAACAAATGTATAAAGAAAACATGAATACAATATTTTTTTTACAAAACCATATTTGGACATAATAGGAAAATCGTCTTTGGAGACGATTCTCATGTGCTGCCAAACTTGCTTTATCAAGAGATCAAACACGTGAAAATGCACTATGTCGAGCTAATGCGTAAATATCAATTTATTGACGTGGGTGATGACGTGAGCGACTACATAGCGTGGTTTAGATATGTTTGTTCCCCGCCGAATTCTACAGTCACACTTTGCACGTGAAACTGGCTTACCCGACAGATGATTGTAAACACCATCAGGTGTGCACCCAGACCGAAAATGATATGTCACATGGGACGGGCGTATTATTTATGTATCCACGCGATATTGAATACAATAGAATATCACGTTTTCGCCTCGCGATTTCGCCGTCTCGTGATTTGGTCTCGCGTTTTCGCGATCTTGCGTGTATACATGTAGGTCGACGATGCGATGCAGTAACCAATAACACGTATCATAATTATATGTTTTTTTCAATAAACATGTATTGACAGTACATTAGAATATGAAATACTGAAGTTTGTCCACATTTGCTCTATTTCTTAATAAAAAAATGTTTTGGCAGCACACGAGAATCGTCTCTTAATACAACGTGTACGTGTCCTGTTAAGGAAACGTGACAACCTCGCTTTTTCGTGATTTCTCGCATAGGTTGAGATCGCGAAAACACGAAGCGTGATCGCTAGATTTCGAGACGAAAACGCGAGATTCTATCAATCTCGCTATTTCACAACCTCGCCGTGCTATCGCGCATTTTTGATTCGCGATCTCGCATGACTGTTGGAAGTACAGTCAGTCTATACACACGCATACGCAATTTCAACATACATGCTTTTGACACATGTATGAGCAAAATAAACCCGAATTTTCTGTCTTTAACGCCGAGATAGTCGCCCTAAGTTACAGACAGAAAAATCGGGTTGGAGCCAAACTTATTTTCAAAAGTGGAAGGCGAGATGTTTTGTTGTTGAGAAATATATATAACAACCCCCCCCCCCCCCCGCTACATACGGGCCTGCTGTAACCTGTCGCAATCACAGGTGGAAGACTCGGACCTATGACACCAAAAAAATGCGTATTACACTTGGTATATACTGTACGAGACCAACTGGGTGGGGTAATGGGATTTATTTTTTTAATACGCATTTTTTTCATGTCATAGGTCCGAGTCTTCCACCTGTAGTCGCTATTGTGTATTATTTGGTTGAAGGTCGAAGGGCGAAATGGAGGTCGGTCATATAATCAACGAATAATAACGGGACCGATGCGATTTCTAATTACCTCGCACTTTCCATTTACCGATATATTGGCAATATATTTAAAATAATTTTGATAATAAATAATTATGGGGGTTGGCGGTCAAAGAAATAATTCAATTGTATGGGTGGTGGGGGCAATACAATAATTAATACATATGGGTGGTGTGGCAAGGGAAAATTAATAAGTATGGGGGTTGGGGCAAACAAAAATAATTCAATTGTGTGGGTGGTGGGGTGAAGCGATAATTCAAAAGCATGGGTGGTGGGGTGAAGCAATAATTCAAAAGCATGGGTGGTGGGGTAAACAAAACAAGAGGGCCATGATGGCCCTAATTCGCTCACCTGACTCCATGAACACCAGAGGAGAATGTGACATTGAGTTCATGTGTTTTAAACAAAATTGTGCTATTGTGCTATATGGCGGTCATCTTGGATTAAGCGATGACTCTCATTTTACCAAATCTGAAAGTGCTTCACCCAAGGATCTTAACTTACTATGAAGTTTGGCCAGCATCGGCCATGTGGTTCCTGAGAAAAAGACGTTAAAAATTTTGAATGAAAAGTCATGCAGAGCATGATGTTATTAGCCGATCAAATCAGGGTAAAGTGCATCGAACATATGTAGGTGTCTCTGGTAACATTGTCAATGGTAAACTATTTTCGACCACAGTTCTGTACCCAGCGTTGACATTTTTCTCGATTTTGTGCAGGTTTTGGAAACCCGTTCCCAAATCCATCCAATAGCAGCAATGCCATAGCAGCAATGTTTTGTTGTCACCATTATGTTGCGAAATATTCCAGCGTAACACCTGTACTGGATGCTCTATTTATCTACAAATTACACTCCGCAATACACAAAGTTGTAGTCACTGTGTGTGTGTTTGTCCGAATTCTGTGGCAGCATGCGAGTGGGCGGAGCTACCAGGGCTATATATATCTAGCGGTTACAGTGTCATCTAAAAATAGACGCAAGCTCCTGCGTATTCAGGCACATGCCCAGATTGGCCTAATGTGCCCCATCCGTGATTTTTTGCGCGATGTCGGGCGCAAGACAATCAATAATTTGCGGCATTGACAATAATTAAGGGGGATGGCCGCAATCGCGCGTGCTGGATGAATCCCTGCCATCCCTGCATGATACGTAAACAAACAAATCAAAGTTGGCTATGAAGGGCAATTCTTCGTTTTGATTGGTGGAAAATTTTGTGAATATTAACTAGCGTCAAATGACGCGCATACGCGATCCAATGGGATAAACCCGAGATGCTGGGATAAACCCGAAAATGCTGGGGTTACTAGTAAGGAGATTTTGAGCAGAGGTCGATTATAAATTAGCCGAATAAACACATTTTACGCGATTATACGTGGCTGAAACTTGTTCTGTTTAATAAATAAAAGCTTTAAATTAGCCCAATAATCGGCGTATGTTGGCATATATGGCCATTAGAGCCAACTATGGACTTCAACAACAATAACTTCCGGGTTAAATCTCTTCAGGCGTTCAGCTCATTAAGTATTCAAAATTGTGTTATTTGGCTATAAGTAAAGTTTTAAACGGAGATAATTGCCAAAAATGCAAACTTTATCGGTTGATGCAATTTGGAAGTGATACAGAAAAATTCGCGTTCGTAGATTACCGAATAGCGGAGAAAAGGGTTGCTACAAACTTTTTCAGAATTCGATGGATAACCAACATATTAGCCGATCTATAAATAGATCGGCTAATAATAAATGGACCTTTCGCAGGCCATCATTTATGACATAATCATCCGATTCCGACAAATATTGCACCAGAGCAATCGCCTCATCGATACCTTCAATTTGATATATGACATGACCATATTTGGTAACAAATAAAATTTGACCACACGGGCCATGCCCGTTTTTGACCCCGGGGTCGCCATTTTAACAACTTTGAAAGAGCATTATACATCGATCATTCCTATCAAGTTTCATCGAAATCAGACTTCATGAGAAGAAGATTTTTTAAGAATTTGTGCTATTTTTAGACGACGGCCATCTTGGATTAGCGACGACCTCCATTTTAACAAATCTGAAAAGGCTTCACCCATAGACCATAACTTTGAAGTTTGGCCACCATGGGCCAAGTGATTCGTGTGAAGAAGAATTTTGAAATCTCTAATAAAAGAACCTTTTGAACTTTCGGCGGCCGTCTTGGATGACAAGACCATCCAATTTCGACAAAAAATGTACTAGAGCGATCGCCTCTTTGATACGTTCGATTTGATACAGACATGACCATATTCAGTCAAAAATAAAATTTCATCCCCCAATTTGACCCATGGGCCACGCCCATTTTTGACCCCGCGGTCACCATTTTAACAACTTTGAAAGAGCATTGTACATCGATCATTCCTACCAAGTTTCATCGAAATCCGGCTGGCGGTTCATGAGAAGATTTTTTAAGAATTTGTGCTATTTTTAGACGGCGGCCATCTTGGATTAGCGACGACCCATGGACCATAACTGTGAAGTTTGACCAAAAAATGCACCAGAGTGATCGCCTCGTTGATACCTTCGATTTGATATATGATATGACCATATTCAGTCAAAAATAAAATTTGACCCCAATTGACCCCACGGGCCACTCATTTTTGACCCCGGGGTCACCATTTTAACAACTTTGAAAGTGCATTGTACATCGATCATTCCTACCAAGTTTTGTCGAAATCCGGTTGGCGGTTCTTGAGAAGAAGATTTTTGAAGAATTTGTGCTATTTTTAGATGGCGGCCATCTTGGATTACATAATGACGTCATTTTAACAATTTTGTAATCCCCCTAACTAAGGACCTTGACCATGAAGTTTGGTGACTATAGGCCTAATGGTTACCGAGGAGAAGACGTTTGAAAATGTTCACGGACGACGACGACGGACGACGACAGACACATTGCGGTAACAATAGCTCACATGAGCTTCGCTCAGGTGAGCTAAAAACTGCCTTCCAACCACCCCCCATACCATTAATTCTGGAAAAGCCCTTAGTGGAGTTGCAAAAAGCAAAGGTTTGCTTTTTGCAGCTCAAATAAGTGAATTTTTAAATTTGTTTTATTTTTTATCATTTGTTCCTATTAGGAAGAAAATCAAAAATACATTTGTAAAAGTAAAATATGCGTTAAATTTGAAATATGGTGGTATAATACCCTTTAGATACAAAACTTATCTGGAGCTCTTTAGTTATGAAGTTATGGCATAATGCAGACACTTACAAAATGTTCAATGTACATGACCATGGACGGATGGGCGGACGTATGGACGTGCAAACTTCTAGAGCAGAGCAATATGCCCCCTTGCCATTGCAGAGGGCACATAAAAATACAAACAGACCAGCCAATGTTATCAGACAGACTTCCTTTATTTTACAGAGTCAAAAAGGGGCATATCTCCAGACAATCAGAAGCAAGTGAAACCGTTTACATTACACTCTGAAACTTATTTGGTTTATTAAGTGTATAATTTATAAAGTAGATTGGATGACGGACAGGTGCAAATTAAAATTCCCTTCAACATTATAATCCCTAAATATCTTGTGTTGATAGTTCATGCACATTTCACCCCTAAGTAACTGGAATGGATTTTGATACATGAATTTTGCAACCAATCCAACCGTCACAAAATGATTTTCAGACTAGTCCATTTATGAAACGGGGGCATTTTTTAAAAAAAAATGAAAATTACTTGCAAAATGTGCAGATCCTGATGAGACGGCTCGTCACGAGCCAGCTCATCTGGATCTACATGTTTTGCCAATACCATTATACAGGCCTGTGGTGTTGAAAGGGTTAATACTTTCATCCAGAGTGCATAAAACGGAAATAGTCCATTTGAGCTACTTATATAATGGGAGGGGTAAATTACCTTTCTCTGTAGAAACTCTATATCGGCTTCGAAGTTCGAGTTAACGTTGTTGCTGACTACCTCGACAACTACGGCGGTACACGCCCGCATGCCCGACGTGGGCAACACACTGCGGTGGTCGAGCAGGGCATTCATCAGACTCGACTTGCCCGCTCCCGTGTCCCCAACCACTGCCACCACCGTCCGCGGCAACACTAGACGCTCTTCTATGGTCGCCAGCTCCTGTCTGAAATGGAAAAGTGAAAGGTTTATTGTCCCAGCAACAGCCAAGGTCATATAGAGACGCGACCTGTTTAAAGTCTCATCCAACTGATCAGTGGGATGGAAATACTATGAAAGTATTTTTGATACCCAAGGTAAGGTTGACCCACAACCTCCGGATTGTAAGTCAGGTGTTCTAACCCCTACGACACAACTCATACCTGTAAATAAAGAATAATGGAAATGGTCGTGGTCGGTTCCTTTTAGCTAATGGTCTGTATTACTAAAGTGACGGACGGACTGGTGCAATGTGGTGAATGGCACCAGTGGCACCATTTTGTCTCCTATGGTCGCCAGATCCGTCTGGGAAACAACACAAATGGGGTGTATGGTATTTGTGACATGTCTTTCTCTCCCACCAGGTACCCCGGGATAAGGATATTCGTATAGTCAAGCCCGTGCAGGGATTCCGCTGGGGAAAAAAAAAAAATTGCCACTTCAAAAAAAGAAAAAAAAGAAAGAAAGCAAATAGGATAAAAATAAACAATTGGCAATAAAATATTACAATTTTTGAATAAAAAAAAAAAATTGTTCTCGAAAATTGTAATTTTTTATTGCCAATTGTTTATGTTTATCGCCAATTGCGAAAGTGGCGATCACCAGCGGAATCCCTGACCGTGTGTGCACATGCTCATCTCACATCTAGCAACAATAAATGTTCCAACAGGGCAATATTACGGCTAATGCATCTTGTAATTACCCTATAAATTAATGAATATGATTGATGTAAATTATTTTCAATGATTGTTGACGTGTTTATATTACGTCATAGCGTCACAACGTAATTTTAATTTTGATGACGTCGGCAATGTGTGACGTACATTTTGGAGTCGCCAGGGCTGAATGGTGATACTGATAGCATTGAACATTAATTTAATAATAATTTGTAAACGATCCATGGAACTCGCATTAGCGTCAAATTTGTAGGTGAAAACTCGGTTTCAACCAATTTGTTATGGCGAACAAGTTGGACGTATCAAAAGTTGCATAAATTAAGCGGATAAAAAGTTGAGTCTTATTCTGGGTCAGATAAATATTTTAAGATATGTTTCATACAGGGGCAAGAAAAAGTATATAACATAAGCATTGGCAGTCTCATTTCTAACGACATATTCCGACACTCGGGTGGTATATCCTTGTCCCACACCAGTGCATATGATGGACCCTTTGAACCCGAAAGCCCGCTATATCGGTTTATGCAAAAAGTGCAGATCCAGATGAGCCGGCTCGTAACGAGCCGTCTCATCAGGATCTGCACTTTTTGAAAGTAATTTTAATATTTTTGAGAACAAAAACACCCCCTTTTCATAAATGGACGAATCTGAAAATCATTTTGTGACCATTGGATTGGTCGGAACATTAGCATATCACAGTCCATTCCAGTTCCTTAGGGTTGAAAGGGTCTCATGATCTGCATGAAATGGGACAAAATGTATGCATGGCCAGTTGCGCTCCTCAACAGCTATAAGGACATATATCGCTTAACCCTTACTGCACCGATTTAATTTTTGTCATCTGCTGGAAATGTTTTATATACAATATTTCTCGACAAAAACCTGTTTTGACAGCGCAAGAGAATGCTGTCAAAACCAGTTTTTGTTAAGAATTAAGGCAAAAATGAAAAACAACTGACAAAAATGTTCGTCTCCCGCGTAGTGAAGGTTAATAGAAGCATGATGTGCACCACCGACTGAATAATGAACTGGACAGCCCAAATGAAATTAAATTAGAATTAGTTTTCACTGATATATTTCACAAGTTCCTGCATGTCTGAGATCAAGCGCCGTTTAATATTATCATTATTGGATATATTACCTCCAGGCACGTACTCGAGGGTGGTAGTCTAGATGCTTCTGTTCATCGAAGGCAGCCTTCAGGCGATCCAGGACCACCTTTACACTGAAATTACATAGACGGCCTAAACACTGGGAATGGCATGGTGGCAGCACACATTGGGCAAGGGGATTGCATATGTTGGCTATACCGTATTTCGCAGTGTATTGCGCACTTTTTCACCCGCATTTTTAATCCAGAAGTCACCCTGCGCATTATAGGTAGGTATTCCGCTATGACTTTGAAATACGCACAGTGTAAAACAAGAGAAAAAGTATGATGGGTAAGAATGGGTGCAAATGCCATAAGCCCCATTTCTCCATCCAAAGCCACATTTATCCACATTGGGCGTTAAACACCAATTACATTGACATTGTTTGTTTCCGTCTTGAAGCTGATTTCTATTTTATGGGGGTGATTTAATATAACCAGGCTCGTAACAAGAGGCTACGTGTATTAGAAGAAATCTACATATTTTCTGGATTTACGCTGGTGTCCCGATCTCATATTGGTCAAATGTTGCCTGCCTGTTATTGTTTGGTTTGCACATTCACTCGGTAATGGTCGTTGTCGTTGCTAGGTTGCCGACTGACTGTGTTACTATTTTTTTAAAGTATTGACACGTATTCACGCATCAATACCGTATGACATGTGCGACCAGCATAGCCCCTGATTCGCCTGCGCATACACTGATATGGGGCTATGCTGGACTGTCGTGTATTCAGGTAGTAGTAGTACCGTATAATATCGGCGACCGCTATGTCTATTTTTCAACCTAATCAATAAACAGTGAATACAAACTATCTGTACCTACATATATCGACTGTGTGTCCAGTGTCAATATTTGGCTGTGGGGGATTGTTTATGGCCCGTTTCTCATGTGCAGGTCACTGGTAGTGTTATTTTAATATCGCCTTGGGGAAGCAGTTTGACACATGGCTGCTGTGTGTTGGCTGGCGAATACGAATACGGGTATGTGTATTGTGGTCTGTTATGTTATACATGAATGGCAAATATGGTGGAATTATATACAACAAATTCGTAAGTAGGTTCAATAAATTTATTGCATGCATCGTGAATTTTTAATAAGCATATTAATCAGTAAATACTAATAAATACAACATAATTTTAGATCATATAAAGTCTAATTTATGCCTCGATTAGTAAAGCCGACCTTTGGCGATCTTTTTGTCACCGATTAGCAGCTTCTCGAGTCTAGCAGCACACGTTCAGCACTGTGGATGTGAACTCGGAAAGCAATTTTCTTATACTCGGGACGGAATTTTCGGTGATTTTTTGTGAAAATTTGCTGCGCGCTATTAACTATTTTTTCCCCCGATATTTTCCCCCAAAATATAGATGCGCGTTGTACGCCAGTGCGCACAATACACAGCGAAATACGGAACTGCTACGTCATAGCGGTTATTTTTACAGTGCTACCTCGCGCCAGTAGGTCGCAGTAACAGGAAAGATAAGTGATGACAAATTCATTGCCTGGCTCTGTATAGGTGTCGGATACGGTGCGATATGAGAAATCTCAATATCACGAAAAATACAAACAAACCGGAAATCAGTTATTATGGTCGCCTTTGTTGTTTTTAGAGCATTTTGAAGAAAAGAAGTCATAGTTTGGTAATGTGACCTTTAACTAAAGAAAACAAATGGATGGATTATGCCATAGACACTGTGTGCTTGCCAATTGATGTACTAATCTACTTCACAGGCATGTTGATGCATCATTTACATCAGTTTCAAGCATATGCTTTTAAGTTGGAACTTGTTTGTCATGCGAGGCGGTTTCAATTTCAGCTGCTGACATTTTTCGCCACCACCAGGATGGTCACAGGTGCAAGAGATTTAGTAATTAACACGGTGATCGCCGGGGAGTGTATCACCCATCAAAAGAGGTGAATGCCACGAAGGTAAAGGTCACAATATAAGGAAGTCCAACATTATTGATGCGAAGGTCACGCACGGTCACCAAGGTCAAGGTCAAACAAATGACACTGGGTGGATAGCCCTCAAAGTGAGGAAGGAAGCTATTGGTGAAGTTTGGTAATGGTCCGACTATTGGTGAAGTTTGGTAATGGTCCGACTAACGGATCAAGAGATATTCAACATTTGGACATACATCAAAAATTATTGACACAAAAGTCAAGGTCACCAAGGGGATTTTTTGTTTGTTTGTTTATTAGTGTTTAACGGCCTATCAACAGCTAAGGTCATGTAAGGCCGGGCAAACGGGTTCGATCCCATTTTAACCTGCTACATTGGGGGGAAAATCCCAAAATCAGAACGGAATATTTACATAGAGAACAAATATATTCAGCCCTGAAATTAGAATAACCTGACCTGGTGCCAGGTCCATACCACACCAAGTCACTTGGCCCCTTCCCCTAAAATAGGATTACGAATATCGTAATACTCACATAAGGGGTATAACCAGATTCAACTGTCACATCAGTCTCCGCGAAAGTCCCCAAAATATTACTGGCCACGAGGACTGACAACCCAGCAATTATTACTGGCCCGGACGGAATATTACTGGCCCGGACATTTTTTACCCAAACATATTAAATATATAGGAATAACATAGTTTCTGGTTTATTTAATCTGCATTTTAAGCATAACAAGCGTACACATTAAACATAGTCTATCAAGAGGATATGAAACAAGTTTCCATTTCATTAGTGAGTTAGTGAAAAGGGTTTAAGACTCTTTCAACAATATTGCAGTCATATAATGTTGGTTCGGTAGGCTCGAATCCCACTCCGTGACTCGTCACATCACGTGACATGTACATGGATGTGATGAAATTTACAATCAAAATCAACACTGAATTTATAATACGACAAAATAAATACTATGAAAGCAGACAATCATATTAAAGCAAGCTTACTGCAGAGTTTCAACTTTCTACATCAACTGGTTTAAGAGGATTAGTGGTGAAAGTAGGGTGACGGACGTACTACGGACTAAAGATGGATGGCTACGTTCAAACATTAAACAAGAAATGTGACCTAGCGGACCACAGATGGCCCCTGCCGCTGGTTTGAGAAACTGTTACAAACTTATTACGGATGGACGGACGGACCAAACACTATACGAGTTGGAATTAATATACACTATATAAATTCATGAAACTGTTGAAAACAGTATATTTTATTGCTCAGGGCCGTCAACAGACACTATCCCCTATTATCACTATATTGGTCAGTAAGCGAGGCTTACGGAATACCCCCCCGCGTGGGCCCAGGTACCCCTAAAATATGTAAAAATTTCGAAGTGTGTGGGCTTGTGACCTTGACTCTGGGATTAGCGGGAGCGGCATGAACGTGAATTTGTCACAGGGTGGTAGAGGTCCATTGGAGCGGAGCAATGAGTGTGTGAAATGTGAAGCAGATCCGAGCAAGGAAATAGAAGTTATAACCGATTTCTCTGATGTTAATTTTTGTAAAGAGACTACCGTATAACCTCGAATTAACGCCCCCGGGGGCGTTACATTTTACAAAAAGGGGGCGTTTATTAGCCACTATTTGTGTTTGAAATTGGCGGTCCTTTTTAATTTGGAGGGGGGCATTTATTAGGAGGGGGGCGTTAATTCGAGGTTATACGGTAAGTATGTGACGTTGACCTCGAGATCAGCGGGGATTTGTCACAGCATATGAAATATTAAGAATTTTCAATGAAAGAAATAGAAGTTATAACATATTTCTCTGATGTTAAGTTTTGTAAAGAGACTAAGTATGTGACCTTGACCTTGGGATCAGCGGGGGTTGGAAAGTTGTAGATTTGTCACAGCATGATAGTTCAACCTTAGAGGAATGCACAAGTGAAATAATAAGAATTTTCAATGAAGGAAATTGAAGTTATAAATTATTTCTCTGATGTTAAGTTTTGTAAAGACATTGGGATCAGCGGGGGTTGGACGGTCGTGGATTTGGCACAGCATGGTAGTAGAGCCTTACAGGAATGCATGTGTGAAATATTAAGCATTTTAGATGAAGGAAATAGATGTTATAACAATATTTCTCTGATGTTAAGTTTTGTAAAGAGACTAAGTATTTGACCTTGACCATGGGATCAGCGGGGGTTGGACGGTCATGGATTTGGCACAGCATGGTAGTAGAGCCTTACAGGAATGCATGTGTGAAATATTAAGCATTTTAGATGAAGGAAATAGAAGTTATAACAATATTTCTCTGATGTTAAGTTTACGGACTAAGTATTTGACCTTGACCTTGGGATCTGCGGGGGTTGGACGGTCGTGGATTTGGCACAGCATGGTCGTAGAGCCTTACAGGAATGCATGTGTGAAATATCAAGCATTTTAGATGAAGGAAATAGAAGTTATAACAATATTTCTCTGATGTTAAGTTCACGGACGCACGGACGCACGGACGCACGGACGCACTGACGCACGGACAGAAGGACGGACGGACGGACGGACGGACGGACGGACGTTCTTACAGTACTATACTTATGTGGCTTATCACATGTTAAATATTAGCCACATAAAACGATTTTTAGCCACATAAAAGGATTTTTTAGGTGGCTAATTGTAACCAACCCTATCCTTTACCAAGTCCATAACCCTGTGGGGCTAGCCACATAAGTACCCTAATGTGTGCCCGGACGGACGGACGGACGGACGCACGGACGGACGCACGCACGTTTTTACAGTACTATACATATTTGGCTTATCACATGTTAAATATTAGCCACATAAAACGATTTTTAGCCACATAAAAGGATTTTTTAGGTGGCTAATTGTAACCAACCCTATCCTTTACTAAGTCCATAACCCTGTGGGGCTAGCCACATAAGTACCTTAATGTGTGCCCGGACGGACGGACGGACGGACGGACGTTCTTACAGTACTATACTTATGTGGCTTATCACATGTTAAATATTAGCCACATAAAACGATTTTTAGCCACATAAAAGGATTTTTTAGGTGGCTAATTGTAACCAACCCTATCCTTTACTAAGTCCATAACCCTGTGGGGCTAGCCACATAAGTACCCTAATGTGTGCCCGGACGGACGGACGGACGGACGGACGGACGTTCTTACAGTACTATACTTATGTGGCTTATCACATGTTAAATATTAGCCACATAAAACGATTTTTAGCCACATAAAAGGATTTTTTAGGTGGCTAATTGTAACCAACCCTATCCTTTACCAAGTCCATAACCCTGTGGGGCTAGCCACATAAGTACCCTAATGTGTGCCCGGACGGACGGACGGACGGACGGACGGACGGACGGACGGACGGACGTTCTTACAGTACTATACTTATGTGGCTTATCACATGTTAAATATTAGCCACATAAAACGATTTTTAGCCACATAAAAGGATTTTTTAGGTGGCTAATTGTAACCAACCCTATCCTTTACCAAGTCCATAACCCTGTGGGGCTAGCCACATAAGTACCCTAATGTGTGCCCGGACGGACGGACAGACGGACGGACAGACGGACGGACGGACGGACGGACGGACAACCTGACTCCAGTATACCCCCCCACAACTCGTTGCGGGGGGTATAATTAATTTATATTAACCAATTAATATATTTAAAACAAGAAACGAGGCAAAGCCACGAAAGCCAGGTTTTTTCCAAGCATAGACACTTGGATAACATAATTATACCCACTTTTTGTAGACTAGATGGCCGTGGCCTGCATGTCGCGCCTTGGGGCGAGGCATGGACACTATAAACAAATAGATATAGTAGATGGAAAAACTTTAACGAAAAAACTTTAACCGGACACACGGACGTACGGACTGACGTATACCAAAATGCCGACGATATCGCGCTTTCTGCAAGCGGGTGCGACAATGATGATAAACACCCATGTGAAGTATCAAGGTGAAGCAGTTGCAGAGGTATAGTACACAAAAAAACTTTAACAAAAAAATTCAAAGTAATTTGACCTTGACATTGGGCACAGGGGCCGCACGGTTGGAGGGTAGAACGAAAATATGGATGATGATAAACACCCATGTGAAGTTTCAAGGTAATGGGCGAAGCAGTTGCAGAGATATAGTATAACAAAAAACTTTTAACCAAACAACTTTAACCAGACGTACGTTAAAAAGTTAACGTTGAAAATGGCTAAGTCAATTACGTAGAAATAATAGGTGAAGGTAAAAGTCGACTGCGCGAAAAAAATGGGTCAAGTTAAAAAAAAAGTAACATGTTGGATAGTAATATGCGGTGGGCACCCCTTGATTATGAAGCTGTGAAAGTTTGGTGGTCCTAGGTGGTACAGTAACAAAGAAATGGACTCAAACACGAAAACTTAACATTGTAAACGCGAAAACTTAACATTGAAAATGGCTAAGTCGACTGCGCGGAAAAAATGAGTCAAGTTAAAAAAAAAAGTAACATGTTGGATAGTAATATATGGTGGGCACCCCTTGATTATGAAGCTGTGAAAGTTTGGTGGTCCTAGGTGGTACAGTACCAAAGAAATGGACTTAAACACGAAAACTTAACATTGAAAACGCGAAAACTTAACATTGAAAATGGCTAAGTCGATTGCGCGGAAAAAATGGTCAAGTTAAAAAAAAAGTAACATGTTGGATAGTGATATGTGGTGGGCACCCCTTGATTATGAAGCTGTGAAAGTTTGGTGGTCCTAGGTGGTACAGTAACAAAGAAATGGACACAAACACGAAAACTTAACATTGATTGTGGACGCCGCCCGCCCGCCCGCCCGCCCGCCCGCCCGCCCGCCCGCGCCCGCCCGGCCCTGGCTGGCTTTCGCCAATCAAATAGCCTGGATTTTTTTTTTCAAAAAACCTGGCTAATGATATAAAACAGTGAAATTATCATTTCTCACAAATTGATTTTTAGGTCCGAAACTGTGTGGGGGCGACTTGCTCGGGTGTGTCAATTGATAAGACCATTATTCTTTCAGCTTAAAACTCACTTTAGATCGTAAATAAATGTATTTTATTTGTTGAAACACATTCTCAATTGAATATATTCATGTTTTTTCTTGCAAGTTTGGATCGGTTTTGACGCTAAATATGCAAAACTATAACTTGGAAGTTGAATTTAAAAAACGTAAGCATATTCGTTTCCGCAAAATCGCGTGTGGTTCTATTATTAGAAATAAACTTACTCGATTTCCTTATTAGGAAAGTGTAGAAACCTTTGTGAATAAATTAATTACAAATGTCTGAAGTGTCCAATGAATGTCCTGACAGGTGTCGCTAGCATGGGAAAACTGCCACACATTATATTGAGGGGCGGTCATTACGGAAACAAACGTAAATTAATTATCACTATTCGGACGCGTGTAGTTTAAAACGCGATATTTGATTGGCATGCAGACCAATGATATTTGACTTTATGATTGCTATTCACCAATAGGGAAGCAGCTTACAACCATTTTCACTGACACATTTTTGTAAACAAACACAGCTCGATGACTTTCACTTCATGTTCTAAACTAGTGAAGGACGAGGAGAATTTGTCAATTCGTCACTGGCTGAGCTCGTCACCAACTTGAAAATTTCATCGGACACGAGGACCGAAGTTTCGAGAATATTTACCGGTCCTGGTCAATTTTTGTCGGCCAGGTCCGAGGTCCGACGGTCTTTCGCGGAGACTGTCACATACAAAATGCCAAAGACGTATGTGAGGGCCAAACCAGGTCTCCAGTCGGGATTCCGGTAAGGATGAACCCTGATCGTTAAATTACCCATCGCGTACTCCCACCTGCCACCCACCACCCACCACCAAGGTGATGAAAGTTACCGGAATGACACTGGATGGATAGCTAACAATGTGAGGAAGCTATTTATGAAATTTGGTTAATGATATGAAATGGATCAAGAGATATTCAACATTTGGACGCATATCCAAAATTGTTGACAACAAGGTGAAGGTCACCAAGGTCAAGGTTAGCTGAATTACACAGATAGATATCCATCAATGTGAAGAAGATATTGATGAAGTTTGGAGATATCAAGTGATATTCAATGTTTGGATGTACGTCCAAAATTATTGACATGAATATCGTCACCATGGTTACGGTCACCCGCCCGAGATACTGGGAGGATTCTCTGTATAGCCATCAATGTGAGGAAGGTATTGATGAAGTTTGATAAAGAATATGATTACCGGATCAAGAGGTATTCAACACTTGGACGTATGTACAAAATTATTGACACAAAGGTGAAGGTAAAGGTCACCCGAATGATATTATCTGGATAGCTATCAATGTGAGGAAGCGATTGATGAAGTTTGGTAATGATTCGACAAACGGATCAAGAGATGGCAAATTTGGGTACGCCCAAAATTTACGTCCCACGAAGGTCAAGGTCACCAAGGTAAAGGTCAATGTCACCCGAATGACACTGGGTGGATAGCTATCAATGTGAGAAAGCTTATGATGATGTTTGGTAATGATCTGAATAACGGATCAAGAGATATGGGAACTTTGGCAACGTCCGAAACTTACGTCCCAAATTGTCGACGACAAATGACAAAATTGTGACCACTTTGTCACACTTTCCACTATCGTGGGCAAGACAAAAACCTTAATGCAGATGTCTGACTGATAGATATTATGATTACTGTCTCACTTCCTGCAAGAGGGGTCAACAAAATTAAACGCACCTTGCAATGTGCTGATCAATATTCGTCAGGTTCGACTTTGCCGCGGTTCTAAGCTCCGGTGACTGGCTGTTTCTATGGACAGGCGACCCTCCTCCCTCCTGGCTGCTGATCTTTGGGGGGCTGACGAGGACCGTGTTGTTCTGCCCCTTCTTCTCCTTGATTTTGGCCAGCATTGCCTTGGCTTTATTCAGTGTGGCCGACGACTTGGTGGCGACAACCTTCACCTGAAGTTGCTCGGCAACGTTGTCGACCTGCGTCATTGTAAAATCATCCAAGTCTGGTACCTGTGAGCTCATCAACATCTGAGTACACAAGAGATCTGCTGAATTATTAGTCCCAGGGCTAGAGAGTTTATGGAGAACAGGAGTTAAATGTGTATCCTTTGTAGGTTTGAAAGGTGAAGAAATAGTATTTCTTGAAGAAGAAGGAACAGGATCAGATCTCCACTTCATTGGTGAACAAATTTCATCAAAATTGCATTTCCTTTTTACTGGCTCCCTTTTTGGCTGGACAGTACCGGTATGTTTCTGATTGAATAGTTTAACTGTATTATCACTAGAATCATAATCACTGCTTGCAATTTGTACAACCCCATCCTTAAACGCAGAAGTCTCCCCTTCAATATCTTTGCCTTCAGCATGTTCAGGAATATCATTTGCGTTACTATCTTGGAAACTAAAATCAATATCTGGACTAAAATCTTCCACTTCCTCCATATTTTCTCCATCATTGCCACTTTCAGTACCTGCATCAACATCAGTATTTCTATCATTCTCGTCATTGTAAGCATCTAGTGGACAACTATCACTATCACTGTAATTGCATTCATTTTCCTCTGTACGAGTCATGTTTGAATCATTGCCACAATGTTCCAGTTGATCATGCTGATCAGTATTTCCATCACTATCAGATCTCCACTTCATTGGTGAACAAATTTCATCAAAATTGCACTTCCTTTTTACTGGCTCCCTTTTTGGCTGGACAGTACCGGTATGTTTCCGATTGAATAGTTTAACTGTATTATCACTAGAATCATAATCACTGCTTGCAATTTGTACAACCCCATCCTTAAACGCAGAAGTCTCCCCTTCAATATTTTTGCCTTCAGCATGTTCAGGAATATCATTTGCGTTACTATCTTGGAAACTAAAATCAATATCTGGACTAAAATCTTCCACTTCCTCCATATTTTCTCCATCATTGCCACTTTCAGTACCTGCATCAACATCAGTATTTCTATCATTCTCGTCATTGTAAGCATCTAGTGGACAACTGTCACTATCACTGTAATTGCATTCATTTTCCTCTGTACGAGTCATGTTTGAATCATTGCCACAATGTTCCAGTTGATCATGCTGATCAGTATTTCCATCACTATCAATTTCATCATTTGTATAATCAGTCTTATCATCAAAATATGCAAAATCAATCTGTGGTGAAACAAAATCATCATCATCATCATCCGAAAACTTACAGCTCAGTTGATCTGTTGCTGTGACTTCAACAGTTTCTTTACTATCAATAACTGCCTTATCAACTCCTTGCCTGGGTATAAGTGGTGAATGTATTTGTGAAAGCTGGCTTCCATCTACAAGACTATTTGTGGGTGACAACGTGTTTAGGGAACGACAAGGTGGCAATGTTTCACCCACCCCAGGTACTGCTGGCATTTCACAATGTTCAAGAGTAAGAGCCGGCAATGGACGAAGACATATAAGGTCTTCTTCACAGTCAATGTCCTCATCCGTGTAACATACGCTGGCATCTACAATTCTTTGGCTAGATAAAACATCACCTGAAGAGACTGTCTCTAAATTTGTATCAGAATTATCAGTGTCACATTCTGCGTCATTGGTAGTATGTCCACTATAATGAATATCTGAACTCTCTTGCACAAAAATGGTTTCAGAATTCTCAGAAGTGTCTTTAATACATTCTTTAGAAATAGGTTCTTCCAATTTCTGTTCAATACAATCACAGTGATCATGTACCTGGTTGCTCACAGTACAAGGCTTCATTTCAACCTCTTTTGGTGTATCATTTGCAGGAACCATTTCAAAACAGTTCATCTCTGCATAGGCTGATCCAGGGTTTGCTTTACCATTCTCGTAATTCACAGCTACTATTTCATGAGGAGTTTCATTGAAAGCCTTCTCTATCAGAATTGTTTGACCTGATTGGCCACTGTCACTACTTGCACACATATGGATCAATGTATTAGGAGTTTTCACCACAATATTAGGATCAGAATTATTAATATTTTTGCTAGGACTAATAGAGTGCGATTCTTCTTCCAACACATTCTCTAGAGATGTCTCCAATACTTCGGCAATGTCCATCGATGAACTGACCAACTTATTTTCAATTCTGTCAATACCACAGTCATGATCTGTTGATTCTTCCAATGTGATCTGGTTTTCAGAAGCAAATTCTTCATATGAGATGTGTTCTGAGCCTGAAGTCGAATGT
This sequence comes from Conchocele bisecta, assembly GCA_029237695.1. Lineage (NCBI taxonomy): Eukaryota > Metazoa > Mollusca > Bivalvia > Lucinida > Thyasiridae > Conchocele > Conchocele bisecta. The sequence goes on from CM055265.1 coordinate 105,174,447, forward strand.
TGTAACGCAGTCCTTTTTTCCTCACTATCTTTATCAGCTAGCAATTCCTCAGAAAATACATCAATATTCACATTTGCATTATCAACATTTTCTGTGAATTCCCTTTTTGACTTGGAGTCATTTGTTTCATGCAGAACATACCTCCCAGCAATGTCAGTATTCAAAAGAGAAGGTTCAGAAATGTTATAGGTCTTCTTTGTGGGTGACCAGAATTTGAAAAATCTCTTGACAATTTTTGAAATACTTTTCTTCCTAGCATTCCACACGGAATTGTCTTTTATATTTGTGCACTTAATTTTTGCATCACCGGCATCATCGGATATATTCTTCTTAGACACAGATTGTCTTACAGGGCTGTTGTCATTGCAAATTTTCTTTCGCGGCGATTGACAGTCATATTCATCTAGATCATGGCTAGATACTTTACGCTTTCTTTCATTGAATTCCATGTCTTCTAACTGAATAATTGCTTCTTCTTCAGTTTTACTGTAACCAGTGATGGATTCGGTATTTTCAGCTGCTACAGCTTGTGACACTGCCACAAACTTCTCACTTATACTGATTATGTTTGTTTTCATCTTAGTTTTGGAATTCGATTCTGTAACTTCCATATCAACATCAGAACCAGTATGCTCAGAACATGGGTCAACAGTATAAAGTTCAGATTCAGCATTTGGAACTGCACTTTCACACGCTTTGTTTGCGATGCCAATATCAGCCACAGAATTCACTGTATTATTTTTCTTAATTTCATTGTGTTCATGTAACATATATATTTCTGAGCTAGTGTCAATTACTTTATGTTTTATATCTGCATCTCCTTCAATTGATGAATACAGCAATTCATTTTCTGCTTCTGAGTCCATATCCCCAATTTCATCAACAATGTTACACTTATCAGTATCAGCATTCATGTTGGGCGTCTTAGTTTCCGATTCAATCACTTTTACAATGTTCGTTTTATCATGTGTATCACTCACATCACTTTCGTCAACTGTTTCAAAATTCACAGGACTTATTTTTGTATTGGATAATTCAGTTTCTGATATGTCAATTTCACTTTCAATGCCTGGGGATACAAACTCAGGTTCCATTTTGTGATTAATTAATTCATTGTTGTCATCCACACTAGAAATATCTCTTCTAGATTCTGTATTGATGTCAATAGTGTTTTCACCTACATCACAATTGTCAGGGCCAGTCTTTGAATTTGGTACAACAATATCTAAAATTGTGTGTTCTGCATTAAAACAACTCGTCTCATTTTCCCTCTCCATCTCGGTATCAGTCGCATCAATTGAGACATAATTTTCAGAAGCAATGTCAGACTCGTGTGTGTCGACTTCAGAGAAACTACCAATCTTAAATTCAGCATTGGGAGATGCAAGCAATGTTTCTGTCTCAAGACTAATTACACTATAATCATCTGTAACACCAATATCAATCTCAGCATCTTTGTTGGGCATCATAGTTTTCACTTGTGGATCTACACAATTGGAATAAACCTTTGTAGAAAGTATGTCAGCTTTAATGGCACCTGAATCAATTGTTTCAGCCATACACTCAACTGTCTCAGTTTTGGCACTTTTGATTGTCTCAAGTTCAGATTCTGTACACGTTACCTGCATGCCATTTTGTAAAGTAGCATTCATAGTTTTTACCAGTGTTTTAGAATCAGACATGTTTTCCTTACTTTCATCGAGAAATAAGCAAGAGCTTTCGTCAGTGGTATTCTCTTCTGAAACTTTTGGCTGAGGACAGATCTCTATCTCAGAAGAATGCACAAACGCTAAGCCTTCTTTGTTAACACAATTTCGATGCAACAAATTCAGTGGATTGTCTGGATATTTAGTTTCTAAATGTTCACAGGATGATCTTGTAACCAAATCTTTGCTTAGTTCATATCTGTTTACATGCATCACATTTTCACCATCAGATTCATCTTCACTGTCTGACTCAACTTCAAATCCATCGTCTTCTAAAGAAAACTCATCATAGTCAATAGAATCTGACAGTACCAAGTTTGGCTGGTAATCTGCTGGTTCACATGTGGTAATGTTGTGTTCATCAGCTGTATTATCTCCGGTGTTCATTACATCTGGAATATATTTCTGACATACTTCAGCGTTCCTTACTGAAACTACAACACATTCATGTTCATCGTTCGAATCACAAGCAATTTCATCAACTGACTTCTCACTTGGTTCCTTAATAACGTGGTCAGTTTCAGATGATGCTATTTCTGACATTTCTATTTCAGTTGAATCATTAGACAGCCCTGCCTCATCACCCACCAACACAGATGTAACCAAATGTGCTGTATCTGTTTCAGTTTTATCATTTGATTGGGATTCAATAAAACTATTTGAATCATCATTGCAAGTAAGTGTGAAAGGTTTCTTCTCATGGTTTATATTATTCTTGTTTAGATTTTCATTAGGCTTTAGTTCACCATTTGCACTTTCAATTTGTTCAGCACCGGATATTTCATCGGTGTCAAATTCCTTGTCCAGAACATTATATAATTGTTGATCATTGCAGTCATCTTCCATTATAGAATGAATTTCGTCCATGTATCTCTGTTCATCATTGACACTTTCTTCAGTCATATGTACTATAGTAATTGATTCTGCTTCTAATGAGTGACTTTCTTCAGGAAACTCTATTCCATTGTCAGTATGATCTCTTGTCTTTTCATGTAGTACACTTTCAGCAAGTTGATTTTCATTGTCGTATAAATTGTGTTTCCGTTGTACATTTTCTTCCCTACAAACATGGTCAGATTCATTGCCAGATTCAACAAGATGTTGGCATTCATTATTTGTATCAATTTCCGTGTTCATTAACTCACTACTACAAATAGATTTGCGTTCAGTTATTTCAAAATATTTTATTTCTGTGCCGACACGATTTGTTATGTCATTACTAGGGCCGACTTGATCCTGCATTTCACTTGATTTCTTAGAGAACAAATTTACATCAGTGCTTACAGTATTGTTAGCTAACTCAACCACTTGTACTTGACATGCTTTTATACTTTTAATATCTATTGTTGTTGAAGCATTCACACAAACACTGGACTTTTCAACGTTCAAGTTACATGATTTATCAGCTATACTGTTCTGTAGAGCAGAAATACCCTTTTTAATGCGCGATTCAAAATCTGATATCGCTAAACTAGAACCAGCTTGTAGTGGGTAGTCTTTCAGGAAAGAATAACTCTCGGAAACTGGAGGTAAGACAAGAGATTGGCTTGTTTGAATACCTTCATCATTTGTTAGAGATGCTTTGTCAACTACAGGGAATTGATTGCATATCGCCGCTGTTTGGATGCTAACATCCATCGTTGGAGATTTTGTTCTCTCACATACTTTTGTCACCTCTTCACTAGCTATTGGCTTACTAGTATTACAGGTTTCTGAAGCACATTCTTTATGCAGTGACATTTTCATTTCAACTGAATCATCAGATGTTTGCTGAGATGCTTTATTTAACACAGTCACCGTTTCTGATTCCATAGCAATATTCATTTCATTGATAGTGTCGCAACTGGGGGCATTATATTCACTCGCTATGGCAGTTCCCGCAATTTGTGTAATGCCATCTTTATTCTTTTGATTTTCACAACTTATTTCCGTAGATACTGGTCCTGTAGTTTTGTTAGTTACCATCCTATTGTCTTGGATCTCACCTTGACCATCATCATGTGCTTGCTCTGAATTGCTAACATCAAATTCCGCAGCTTTTTCGTGAGTTTGTACTGCTTTCACTCCTTGATCTCTGTCACTGTGATTACCATTTTGCTGGCTGTCCCATGACCGTTTCTGAAATTATAATATGTAAGTGTCACATATATATGTGGCTGTGACTGGAGAAATGGAGCTTATGCGATTTGCACTTGGTCAAATAGCTCACTCCTGTATCCTGATAACGGTTTATGTTGCATGCTAGTATAGCGATTCGAAATCACGTTTCACTATTGAATTTCTTCTACTCAAATTTATTTTAAAAATGTGAAGGTAAAAAAAGGTCATGTTAATGGCGGCATGAGTGTGTTCCCAAAGCTCACATGTATCAAGTGTCCAAATATTGAAGCAATCCGTCCAGTAGTTTTAAAGTTGTACCATTATCACAAACCTTGTACAAACTTTTTGACATTTCGGACGACGACGACGGAAAAAGCGGCGACTAGCGCGACTTCTGCTAAAGCAGGCGTGACAAAATTCTAGGTCCAAAATGGAGCGGGATGAACATGGATTTGTCACAGGGCGGTAGAGAACCATTAGAGCAGTGTGTGTATGAAATATGAAGCAGATGCGTGAAAGGAAAGAGAAATTATTGAGAAAACATTAAAACTTTTAAGCATTGCCTTACAAACAAAGTGAACATAAGTCCCCAGTGACCTTAACCTTGGGTGTCCGGGCATGGATCATGTGCGAAACAAAGCAGCATCCCTAGGGCCCAGACAGACATTGTGGGCAAATATTATTGAAATTTGTGAAGGAGTTATTGAGAAAACATTAAAAACTTAATGTATTTGCCTTACAAACAAGGTGAACATAAGTCTCCAGTGACCTTGACCTTGGGTGTTCGGGCATGGGTCGTATGCTAAACAAACACCATCCCTAGACAGACATTGGGCAAATATTAATGAAACTGGTGAATAAATTAAGGAGTAATTGAGAAAACATTAAAAACCTAAATGCATTTGCCTTACAAAGTGAACATAAGTCCCCAGTGACCTTGACTTTGGGTGTTCGGGCGTGGGTCGTATGCGACACAAAGCACCATCCCTAGGCAGACATTGTGGGCAAATATTATTGAAATTGGTGAAGGAGTTATTGAAAACATTGCCTTCCGGACGGACAGAGGTAAAACATAATGCATAATAAATTGATTGGATGGTGGGGGGGGGGGGGGGGGGGGGGGGCATAAAAAGGCAGTGTGTTGCATGTTGTAATCACCGTGACTCACCAAGTTGAAGAACTCACCAAGTAAAGCAGTCCTCAGGTGTGAATGATGGGTGAGGTGTGGCGGGCATGTTTCTTCGCCTTACCCGATGGTGCCTCCACTGGGCGTGAAACAGGCACCCGGAATTCTTCAGACAGCTGAAATGAACTGAATGTTTGCTGTTTGTTTTCAGTTAGTCTTTTCTAAATACAAATGTGGCCTGTCGGCACACAGATGCCCCTGCTGAATGCAGATTTGTATCTTAGCCCTAGTGACTTTTGAACTTGGGCCGACCAACTCCATTTTCAAAAGGTACACATATGAAGTACAGTCAAACCTGTGCTAACGACCACCTGGGAATAGCGACCACCTGTCCAAAACGGCCAGTTAAAAATCCCCCCGTCCAATTTTGTTCTTTATAAGACCTTGGAATAACGACCAACCCTGAACTGCGACCAGCGGTCAGCTATTTTCATTCCCACACGGCATTTTTGTACGTGAACAACGGCCATGTCAAGTTTTTGTCAGCAAAAAAATATGCACGACAATCGCTATTTTCCTTTCATCACAATCTGGCCGCTATCATTTGAATTGTAACTGGTCGTATCCAATTAGTCATCGATTACATTCTTTTGAAAACATTTACCTTGCCCGATATGGCTGGTGTCATTTTGGCGACATTAAACATTTTCCATGAAATATATTGCATAACTCCATTAACGGTAATTCCCGATATGTATTCTGTGTCGTGTATAATTCCAATAGGCATAATGCAATTCCGCGTAAGTCATAAAACTCCATCATTAGTTGGCAAACTGTGTTTACACGATGCTGATTCATCTACAGTGACAAGACTAAGACTTCAAACACACACCGCTTGTCAAGTATTACTACGTGTAAGTTTCACACCGCGGGGCACAAGGCCATTATCAAAGGTCAATACACGTGGTTGCTGACGTCAGTCACATAGTCCACACTAGACTGGTACCCTGTCGGATGCGCAGCCTAGCGAAACAATACTACCGAGAACCAGTCTAAAGTGACATGAAAAACGTGTTTATGTGAATTGGGTCTCGATCTCCGACAAATCCCGGCTTATTGCATTAGCGGCCAGACCAGGCAGTGGAATAGCGTAGTCTGCCTATGGTTTACAATGCTCGCCAATCTCTAATTAAAAACATCAGTAATTACGTCAGCGGACATTGCCAATTCGTCATAGGCTGCTTAAATATTCGGGCTTGATCAGGATATTATACATTGGACAGAAAGCAAATAAGCCTGGTGTTCTCTGCCGATTTGGACACCTATCTCGCGTGGGTTACTCGACTGAACACATTCAATGAAATATTTTTGTTACAAAAAAAATCTCGGTTTTCACAGGCCGTGCCATATAGGCTATCGTTTTAATAAAGACCATATGACCGTTATTAATTTCAACTGATGGTGTGAAAGTGAGAATAAGAAAACAAAATACTAATGGTCATGCTAATTAAACCACTTACATGTAATTACGACAAGCTATTAAATGGTGCACCAAAGCAAGCCGCGGGATATACTTATCATGAAGAAAATTACTCCCCTTTGTATATAATTTCCAAAGCGAGGCTGGGTTCAGAACAATAACAAGATGACATAACAAAATAAATTGACTATTTTAGCCATTTTCATGCAATTTTTAATTGATAAAAAGCAGATACACTCAACGATCGTGCAATAGCGAATCGTCAGGTGGAAGTGTATACAGCCAAGACGTTTTCTATGCATGCATATAGATTACAATAGAATGCTAAATACATGACCGACTTTGTTGTGAAACCGGGAAAATGTTTGACCCTTGGAACAACGACCACCTGTAAACAACGGCCACTTTGGCCACTTCCCTTTGCCGGTCGTTGTATTATCAAACTCGGACTTATAGTAATGGAGTTTATCATGCAGAAATAAGCGAGAAAAACTATCTATTTTTGGCCCAAGTGACGTTGACTGCCACTGTATCTTCCACGGATCGACAAGTACAATTCAATATCACATCATAGTTAACCCTTACTATGCTGAATTAAATTTTATCGTCTGCTGGAAATGTTTTATTTTCAATATTTCTCGACAAAAACCTGGTTTTGACAGCACATGAGAATCGTCTCCAGTGGAGACGATTCTCGTGTGCTGTCAAAACCAGGTTTTTGTTAAGAATTAAAGCAAAAATGAAAAACAGCAGACGTCAATTTCCGTCAACAGCGGAGGAAGGGTTAAGGAACCTAAATCTGTTTACAATCAAGTAAAGGATTGGCAGACAAATTAATCGATCTATGGAATGTGAATTTGTCATACCTTTTGTATACTACTCTTTAGATACAAAACTTATCTGGAGCTCTGATATAGAGGATCTCAAATGAGTTCCCATTTGATTTATGAGTCGTGCACAGTTTATAGAGGCTCAGTGCATAAAATTGCGGACAAGTTTCATTAAAACGGGTCTGAGATTCTGTTTATCACAGGACTTCACTGGCCAAGCCGCCAAAGAGTAGCCAACGTGGAGATATCCAAAATGTTTCAATGAGCAGACACCATTAACTATTTTCGCATCTAAAAATTAAAAATCTCCACAGAAAAAATAGTTTTAATCCCTGCAAGAAAATTACTATAACTATGCCATAATTATAATAGGTTCCTTCATATTACAAAACGGGAGCACATTCAAACAATTTTATTAATTTTAACGAGTCACTGACGCTTCTAATGACGTTTCATACATGATGACGTCAATGTCAAAACATCATTGCTTTGTCGCAACATTACGGACGTCATATGAAAATTCTGTATTTTATTCATTTAACATAACGTTGGCGCAAGATAAAAATACATAATTAGGGTGATGCGACCAGCCAATCAAATTCATTTCACGTGTTAGTACACGTGTCGTATCACATTTAACAATGTTTTCATGTGATAAGGATCGATACTATTGGTTACAATAAAACACGATTGACTGAATAGTAAACAGTTCCATCCAGAATCAGACTGTACAAATGTTTTACAAACAAATGTTTACAACTTTTCACACATCCGCTGCAAATCTTGTGACGATGATGGGACAAAAACTTACCAGATCTTTCACGACATTTTCCACAGCATGTGTGACAGGCTGTTCTACTGGTGCACGTGAACACATACATCTCTCAAACTGGAATGTAAGGGCAGCTCGGGTCAACAGAAAGGTGTTATGACTCGAGTATCTGACATACATGTGCAGAGCTCTAGATAAGTTTTGTATCTGAAGAGTAACATACCCCAAGATTTCAATTTCAATGCGTATTTTACTTTTACAAATGTATTATTGATTTCCTTCCTTCTAAAATAGGGAACAAATGATATATAATTTTTTTTTTTTAATCACTTATTTGAGCTGCAAAGAGCAACTAAATATTTTTTTTAATTTATTACAGTATTTTCACTACTCAATTTGAAAATCAATGCGTATTTTCACATTGCTGTGATTATTTTGTACACCCATTATTTTGTACACTTTCGCAATTGGCGATAAAAATAAACAATTGGCGATAAAAAAATTACAATTTTCGAAAGAAAAAAAATAACAAAAAAAAATATTATTTTTTTCTCGAAAATTGTAATTTTTTATTGCCAATTGTTTTTTTTTGAAGTGGCGATTTTTTTTTTCCCAGCGGAATCCCTGCAGATCAGTCTTGATCAGGGTCTACATGCGCGCCATTCAGTTAATGAAACATCCATTATGCCTCTAGAAGACGGTATAGATCATTATCAAGCTACTGCAGTGTGCTAGCGGATTAAGATCAAGACTGGACACAAATCCATATCAGAATGTGCATCCGTAGTCTAATCAGGATCTGCACTGTTTGCCATTCGATCAATGATACACATGTCATGCTTCTTACAAGCAATATAGATTGTTATCAGGCTGCAGGAGCTCCACTGGTCACAAATGCCATAAGCCCTATTTCCCCAATGAGACACGCCATGTGGTTTTGTACCTTTGGACATCTGTGTGATTTCACTAAATACGTTTACAAAATGTACGTATTTCATGAAATTATGCAGATGTACAAAATCACATGGTGTGTCTCATAGATAGTGATACAATAAATGACTGCCTCACCATAAACTGGTACTCGGAGTCGGGCTGGCGCATTCTCATCCCGCTCGGCAGATTCACGCCCGCTGGATGGCCGAACGTCACACGGTCACCCTCCTTCAGTACCACACTCCCTACATGGGATGGCAAAACTAGACATTACGTTTGTAAAACATGCATATGCTCCTATGGTATAATTGACTGTAAAAAAAAACGTATCTAAAAAACGTAAATGTCGTGTTAATGGTGACGCGAGTGTGTGACAAATGTTCAGGTGATTCAAGTGTCCAAGTATTGAAGCAATCCTTCAAGTAATATTGAAGATATTACATGTTGGAGAAACTTACAAAGTTTCAATGTAACAAAAGGGCTAAGTATTTCAGCGACATTTTGAAGGTGACAAAGGTGAAGTTCGTGTTAATGCTGGCGCGAGTGTGACAAATGTTCAGGTGATTCAAGTTTCCAACTATTGAAGCAATTGAGAAACTCTTACACACATTTTTACGTAAATGTACACGGACGGACGGACAATCAAGAGCAACGCAATATCGTGCTATCGCACAGAGGGCATAAAACGTGGAAGTGAATGGGTTTAATTAAGTAACATAGGGAGGGAGACTTTGGTTTCAACTCTCATCCGAAAGACCAATGGGATGGAAATACAATGAAAATACTTTGGAAACAGCAATCGCAGTTTGAACTCACAACCTCTGGTACTGAAATCAGGTGCTCTAACCTCTCAGCCACAACCTATCTCTGGGAACATGACAATATTAACCCTTACTACGCTGAATTAAATGTTGTCGTCTGCTGGAAATGTTTTATTTTCAATATTTCTCGACAAAAACCTTGTTTTGAAAGCACATGAAAATCGTCTCCAGTGGAGACGATTCTCATGTGCTGTCAAAACCATTTTTTTGTTAAGAATTAAAACCATAATGACAAACAGCAGACGACAATTTCCGTCAACAGCGTAGGAAGGGTTAGTGGGCCTTATAATTTAAAAACTGGGCTCAGATATTTTGACAAGATAAACATGGCTGTGACTGGAGAAATGGAGCTTATGGGATTTGCAACTCCCATTCAAATAGCACACTCCTGTAGCCCGATAATGACCTCTATTGCTTGTTAGAAGCATGACGGGAGTTTCATTGATGGAATGACGAACAATGCAGATCCTGATCAGACTGTGTGAATGGACAGGCTGATCTGGATCTACACTTGGTCGCAAAACAAAAAAGCTTTCTCCAGTCACAGCCACACATCAGCTCAGATCTGGAATAATCTCCCTACAAGCGAACAAGACATATTTTACCAACTTATCACCAGTCAGCAACGATCAAACAACTTTTGACGAGTGAAGATCCAGATCAGCCTGTATGCTTTCACCGGTAAACACATTAAAAATTGCAGATAATCTCACAATAATATTGATTTACAGCCATTAACAGCAAGGTCCTATACAGACAGTAATGCACAGGTCGGCAGTATGTGGGAAGCACCATGCATTAATCATCGAATTTACAGTACTGAAAGTACTGAGCTGCGAGCCCAACTGAAATGGGTGGTAAACAGTGTTTTAGTATATTCTCCTTTAAATATTTCAAATAGAGTAATTGTAGTAAATGGTGTTATGGGAACCTGTATAACACTCGACATATTTTGTATGTGGAGAGCTGTATAGAAACAGGAAGAATCCAGTAAGGCTTAGCATTTGTTTTTTATGCATTACATACACATCCGCATGAGCTCTGAAATTTTTATCAATTTTCGACATCATTTAAGGAAAATATGACTGATTTTCGAAATCAATATCGGCGAAATACGGCGATGCGATAAGGGTGGTAATTCCATATCCGGGCTCAATTATTGTAAGTACGCTATTACCACTCGCCCGCCCGACCGCCCACCCGCCCGCGCCGCCGACCGGCTTTCGCCAATCCAATAGCCTGGATTTTTTTTCAAAAAACCTGGCTAATTACTACACTTGGTCCCAACAAGGAAATATAGTAATTTTGTTTCTGAGAATAGAACCACGCTTGATTTCGCTGAAACGAATATGCGTATACGTGTTTTTGAAAATCCAACTTCCAAGTTATAGTTTTGCATATTTATAATTTAGCGTCTTCATCGATCCAAACTGGCAAGAAACACTGAATATATTCAATTGAGAATGTGTTTCAACACAAATTTTACATTGATTTACGATCGAAAGTGAGTTTTAAGCTGAAAGAATAATGGTCTTATCGATTGACACCCGAGCAAGTCGCCCCCACACAGTTTCGGACCTAAAAATGAATTTGTGAGAAATAATAATTTCAGTTTTAAATAATTTTAAATATATTAATTGGTTAATATAAATTAATTATAATAGGGCAGGGATTCCGCTGGCGATCGCCACTTTCGCAATTGGCGATAAAAAATAAACAATTGGCGATAAAAAAAAAAAAAAAAAAAACATTTAATTTTTTTATTTTTTGAAGTGGCGACTTTTTTATTTTCCCCAGCGGAATCCCTGATAGGGGATGATGTTTGTTGACGGCCCTGAGCAATAAAATATACTGTTTTCAACAGTTTAATGAATTTACATAGTGCAATGTGTTATTAAAGGGGCATGCCCACTCAGTCGACACAACATGTTCTTTATATCAGAGACATCATCTGAGACATTTTCTGGAAAATAAAATATTCAATCATCATTACCCCACGTATTGATTGGCATTATTATACATTTTATATCAGACATAAAGTTCCACACTGATGTCAGGGGCAATAATTGTATTTCCTTAAAATGTTAAAGGACATTACTATTTATTCTCTGTATTTATTTTTTGATGTGCAATGATCATACTTTATAATCTGTCGAAAAAATTATTTTTTCAGGCGACTCATTTTATAATTAGCATAAATAATTAATAAACATCATGTCTCAATTGCATATGAAAATAGCCTGATACCACCGTGCGTCTAACAGTAAAATAAATATTACTAAATGATTAGATCTGTATAGCGGGCACTCGCAATTTTTAGAACTGGTGGAATAGTGACACAATTATACACACATTTAATTCCTATAAAGAACATCTTGTGCCTTATGAGCGGGCATGCACCTTTAATACTATTAATTCCATTTGCTGGAAAGAAATGTATAGCTTGTACACAATCATTCATATGACACAGAACCTCATAATGTGAAAACAAGTAAATTAGTGCTGACTGTCGAGATATTAAAATAAAAATTATGACAATTGTTATTTATATATGCAATAGAAGACTTC
>CM055265.1:105187282-105301945 GCA_029237695.1 Conchocele bisecta
CAGGTGAAGGGACCTGGGTGCGTGATATAACACTGTTTGAGCATGTACTTGGGATACCCCCCCCCCCCCACCCCCCAACCTCCAAAGTACAATAATTCCAGCACAAAAATATTTACACAATTCCCTAACATTTGATTGGCCCATAGCAAGTCTCTGTCCAAAATTTATATCCCAGTAAACTCCCACGCCGAACTACTTTCCGTAACCGTGAGGAACAGTTAAAATAATTCTTAAGAAAACGGAAAATAAACACATTTTCTTGATGAATTTATTTCAAATGCTGGAATTATAAGGAATGAATGTTGAATCTATCGAGGATATAAACTTGGAAAAGTCGCGGGAATACCTCGTCCAGAAGGCCTCGTCCAGTATTCCCGCGAGTTTTCCAAGTTTATACCCCAATAAATTCCACAAAAAGGCCATTGATTCCTAGTGGAACCTCTCTAAACCGAACAAAAACAACATGTGATCATAATTTTGATAGGCTTCTTGGTAATTTATCTCCGGTGATAATGCCTGTTAGTGATCACATAGCACACAACTATGGCTCAGAATGATCAAATGCCTAATTTACAGTCAAACTTCTTTAAGCCGGACTAGGGTGTCCGGTTTAGAGAGGTTTTACTGTACATGCTTGGAAAATTATAACTGATTGATTTTAAGTCTTCATTTGCATAACAAAATCTGGGATAAATTATAAGTATATGATCTACGAATGGGTTTAACGTTCATTCAGGGATGGGGCCTCGGTTTCAAGTAACATCAGTAGCCTATTTCATCAACATTGCAAAGCATACTTTCCTAGCAAAGTATACTTTGAGGGAGAAATTTTCAATTTTAGAATAAATTTATAAATTTTTATTATACTGAATTTATTACATTATCACAGCCAATTTTGGCTGTGATAATGTAATAAATTCAGTATAATAATTCTGCATAGTTTTAATCATCAAATATATGCAATCGTTAGTTCTATATGAAATAATGCATTTCGGAAAAATCAATGATTGCTCCCTCAAAGTATACTTTGCTAGGAAAGTATACTTTGCAATGTTGATGAAATGGGCTACTGAAAGACCAGTGGTATGGAAATAAAAATATTTTTTTATGTCCAAGACGAGGATTGAACCCACAACCTCCGAATTGGAAGTCAAGTGTTCTAACCTACAACAACCCAACCCTCTAATGCTAAAAATCAAGAAGTTTGATTGGCCAAGACTGAACTGTACTCCGTATTGGACAATCAGATTCTTGACCTTTAAAATTATTATTGTGACACCTGATGATCTCGGAGGGCATGAGGACGTCGGTCTTTGTACAGATGAAGGCGATGCTGCCGTACTGGCCGTCCATGAGGAGCTGGCGGCGGAAATTCTCCCCCAGTAGATCCTTGGCCGTCTTGTCATCCATGGCTCGGTGAATACTGGACACAACCCACACAGCTGTGCAGTTCTTCATGTACTGAAACACACAGGTACAGGGTTGGTTGGCTCGCTGGCTCGCTGGCCATCTTGTTGGCAATGGCTTGGTGGATACCACCGTTCTTCATGTATTAGGGCTCGTATTGCCAAGGCTGGTAAACATTCAACCATTCTTCAAGGCTAACTTGTGACTAAATAAAGACCGAGAAAATAGCCATCAATGTACAGTCAAACCTGTGCTAACGACCACCTGGGAATAGCGACCACCTGTCCACAACGGCCAGTTAAAAATCCCCCCGTCCAATTTTGTTCTTTATAAGACCTTGGAATAACGACCACCCCCGAACTGCGACTAGCGGCCAGCTATTTTCATTCCCACACAGCATTTTTGTATGTGAACAGCGGCCATGTCAAGTTTTGTCGGCCAAAAAAAATAGCACCATAATCGCTACTTTCCTTTCATCACAATCTGGCCGCTATCATTTGAATTCCAACTGGTCGTATCCAATTAGTCATCGATTACATTCGCATACATTGGCACAACGCTCTTTTGAAAACATTTACCTTGCCCGATATGGTCGGTGTCATTTTGTCGACATTAAACATTTTCCATGAAAAATATTGCACAACTCCATTAACGGTAATTCCCGATATGTATTCCGTGTCGTGTATTCCAATAGGCATAATGCAATTCCACGTAAGTCATAAAACTCCATCATTAGTTGGCAAACTGTGTTTATACGATGCTGATTCGTCTACAGTCACAAGACTAAGACATCAAACACACCGCGCTTGTTAAGTATTACTACGTGTAAATTTCACACACGAGGCACAAGACCATATCAAAGGTCAATACACGCGGTTGCTGACGTCAGTCACGTAGTCCACACTAGACTGGTACCCTGTACGCAGCCTAGCGAAACAATACTACCGGGAACCAGTCTAAAGTGACACGACAAACGTGTTTATGTGAATTGGGTCTCGATCTCCGACAAATACCGGCTTATTGCATTAGCGGCCAGACCAGGCCAGACCAGGCAGTGGAGTCCATGGTCTACAATGCTCGCCAATCTCTAATTAAAAACATCAGTAATTACGTCAGCGGACATTGCCAATTCGTCATAGGCTGCTTAAATATTCGGGCTTGATCAGGATATTATACATTGGACAGAAAGCAAATAAGCCTGGTGTTCTCTGCCGATTTGGACACCTATCTCGCGTGGGACACATTCAATGAAATATTTTTGTTACAAAAGAAAATCGCGTTTTTCACAGGCCGTGTCACATAGGCTATCGTTTTAATAAAGACCATATGACCGTTATTAATTTCAACTGATGGTATGAAATTGAGAATAAGAAAACAAAATACTAATGGTCATGCTAATTAAACCACTTACATGTAATTACGACAAGCTATTAAATGGTGCACCAAAGCAAGCCGCGGGATATACTTATCATGACGATAATTACTCCCCTTTGTATATAATTTCCAAAGCGAGGCTGGGTTCAGAACAATAACAACAAGATGACATAACAAAATAAATTGACTATATTTTCCATTTTCATGCAATTTTTAATTCATAAAAAGCAGATACACTCCATGATCGTGCAATAGCGAATCGTCAGGTGGAAGTGTATACAGCCAAGACGTTTTCTATGCATGCATATAGATTACAATAGAATGCTAAATACATGGCCGACTTTGTTGTGAAACCGGGAAAATGTTTGACCCTTGGAACAACGGCCACTTTGGCCACTTCCCTTTGCCGGTCGTTGTTCACAGATTCGACTGTAGTTTGATACAAACTCTATTTTGCCCATCATCTGAGTGGCCAAAAATCAAAGTTCTTGATTTCTTAAAATGTCATATTTGTTAGTTATATGTAAATAACATATTTTGATATAACCCAATAGAAACAGAATACACTTTTAAGCATTTAACAAGAATTCCACCACGGAAGCGGTGTCACTTGATCATAAACACCAAGTCTGTGTGACCTTGGCCTTGTGACAAGTGGAAAAAATGAAAGTGAAAGGGTTTAACGACCCAGCAACAGTTAAGGTCATTGACAAGTGGAGGTCAGTGAGTTGTGGATTTTTCACAGAAAGATAGATGAGAAATGCACGAGTAAAATATAAAGTTCCGTGAAAGGAAACGGAAGTCATAAGAAATTGAGCGCGGATAACGGCACCAACAGGCATGTGTGACAAAATTCAAATTTTGAAACAACTTCTAGTCCAAATTTCCTTCCTTCTCAATGAAATTACATGCAGTGACCACCCGTATGACTGAATGCCCGCCAAGACTTACCTCCTTGGCGATCTTGTCCCTGGCTGCGTTGGAGTCGCGGACCCCGGGCAGGTCGACGAGGGCGACGCCGCTGCTGACCACGCTACACCGCGGCATCCGCAGCCGCACGTGCTTCACGATGGGCCAGTACTGGCCCCCGCATCCCGGCTCCTGGGTCTCAATGTACTTCTCCACCTGCCGCCGGAACTCTTCCGGCTGCCAACGCGAGTCATGGCAAAGTTACTAAGTGTGTGGCGCTAAACCTATTCATAACACAAAATTACTGATCGAGTGGTGCTGAAGACAGCTGTTATTTAAAAAAAGCATACTGGTTCTGAATGGTGTTATTACAAAATCTGATCAAGTGGTACTGAAAATCGCTGTTATTTCAAAATTATTGAGTGATAATGAAAATAGCTGTTATTTCAAACTTCTTGATTGAGTGACGATGAAAACAAACAGCTGTTATTTCAAACTTATTGAGTGGTGCTGAAAATAGCGGTTATTTCAAACTTATTAACCGGGTGGTGCTGAAAATAGCTATTATTTAAAAATTATTGATTTGAGTGATGCCGCAAATTGTTGTTATTTCAAAATTTCTGCTTGAATGATGTTAAACTGGTTATTTCACCCAGTTGTGCTGAAAACTGATTATTTCACACATAAGTAACTAGCATGTACAATTATTATGTTAATTTTAAGATTAATTACAAGTGTCGAGAGTGATTTTGTAAAAATCTTTGTAAAAATCTATCAACAAATGGTGTTGACGCTGATTACGATCGGGCTCATCTAAATTTACTGCTTGCTAATATTTTGACAGATGTTTATAGTGTTGAAATGGTTAATTCGTAAACACTACAGACCGCTACAGACCGCTATCATAACGTTTTCAAACAATGTAGACCCAGATGAGCTCATATCGAGCCGTCTCATCAGGATCTGCACCATTTGTGGATGTTTTCTAACAAGAGTGCCGTAAGTCATAAAATACGCCCGTCGATGATGGGCCAGACAGCGAAGATGCAGAAATGTGAAGCTGTTACCAAGGCAAGAAACATTAATGAGAATTTGAAATCTATAGCATTATTTAACAAGAGTTGTCAGAAGACAACGAAGCTCGCCTGTTGGCAGCCTTCACTCAAACTTGGCACAGTTGCATAAAAAAAACATGAATATTATAGAACTTGACCTTGGGTTAAGGGGCGTGCGGTGGACCTTGACATTGGGGTCAGTGGTGCATGATGGGTCGTGGGTTTGCTATAGCATAATATAGCATATAATATCAATGCGCTCTCTGAAAACGGAAGTAAAACAAAATTTAACCCAACTTTAAGTTTATGAACGCACTAAGTTGGTGATTTTCTACAGCATGATAGCTATTCACATGAGGAATGCATGTATGAATGTGCTAAGTTTGTGTCCTTCACATTGGGGAAAGAGATGGCGGGGGTGGGTCATGGATTTGCTGTAGCACAATAGAGGATCATCACATGAATGCATGTATGAAATATTAAAGCGTTCCCTGTAAAGAAACAGAAGTTACACAACATTTACCCCAACGTTAAGTTTATGAACATGCTAAGATTGTGACCTTGACCTTGGGGTAAGGGTTGGGTCGTGGGTTGTGGATTTGCTACAGCATGATAGAGGGTCATCTGAGGAATGCATGTATGAAATATTAAGGCGTTCCATGAAAGGAAACAGATGTTATAAGACCATTTACCCCAACGTTAAGTTTATGAATGTGCTAGGTTTGTGACCTTGACCCTGGGGTAAGGGGTGGGCGGTGGGTCATGGATTTGCTATAGCACGATAGAGTATCATCAGATGAATGCATGTGTGAAATATCAAGGCGTTCCATGACAGGAAACAGATGTTATAAGACATTTACCCCAACGTTAAGTTTATGAATGTGCTAAGTTTGTGATCTTGACCTTGGGGAAAAGGGTGGGGGGTGGGTCATGGATTTCCTATAGCACGATAGAGTATCATCAGATGAATGCAAGTATGAAATATCAAGGCTTTTCCTATAAAGAAACAGATGGATGGGGGGGGTGGGGGGGGGGGGGTCATGGATTTGCTGTTGCACAATATTTGTAAAGAAACAGAAGTTACACAACATTTACCCCAACGTTAAGTTTATGAACATGCTAAGTTTGTGACCTTGACCTTGGGGTAAGGGTTGGGTGGTGGGTTGTGGATTTGCTACAGCATGATAGAGGGTCATCTGAGGAATGCATGTATGAAATATCAAGGCGTTCCATGAAAGGAAACAGATGTTATAAGACATTTACCCCAACGTTAAGATTATGAATGTGCTAAGTTTGTGACCTTGACCTTGGGGTAAGGGGTGGGTTATGGATTTGCTATAGCACAATAGAGTATCATCAGATGAATGCATGTATGAAATATCAAGGCGTTCCATGGAATGAAACAGATGTTATATAAGACATTGACCCCAACGTTAAGTTTATGAATGTGCTAAGTTTGTGACATTGACCTTGGGGAAAGAGGTGGGAGGTGGGTCATGGATTTGCTATAGTACGATAGAGTATCATCAGATGAATGCATGTATGAAATATGAAGGTATTCCCTGTAAAGAAAAACAGAAGTTACACAACATTAACCCAACGTTACGTTTATGAATGTGCGAGGTTTGTGACCTTGACCTTGGGGTAAGGGTTGGGTGGTAAGTCGTGGATTTGCTACAGCATGATAGAGGGTCATCTGAGGAATGCATGTATGAAATATCAAGGCGTTCCATGAAAGAAAATAGATGTTATAAGACATTTACCCCAACGTTAAGTTTATGAATGTGCTAAGTTTGTGACCTTCACCTTGGGTTAAGGGATGGGCGGTGGGTCATGGATTTGCTATAGCACGATAGAGTATCATCAGATGAATCCATGTATAAACTAGATTTGTCAGTAAGCGGGGGCTTACGGAATACCCCCCCGCGTCAGCCCTGACCTAGAATGAATTCCAGCTCGCATACTATCATTTTCAGATAAAAGACCGTCAGCACATATGGAGAGTGCGATGGTGGTTCCAGTTGAAACTAGATTGGTCAGTAAGCGAGGCTTACGGAATACCCCCCGCGTGGGCCCAGGTACCCCTAAAATATGTAAACATTTCCAAGTGTGTGGGCTTGTGACCTTGACTCTGGGATTAGCGCGAGCGGCATGAACGTGAATTTGTCACAGGGTGGTAGAGGTCCTTTGGAGCAATGAGTGTGTGAAATGTAAGCAGATCCGAGCAAGGAAATAGAAGTTATAACCGATTTCTCTGATGTTAAGTTTTGTAAAGAGATTACCGTATAACCTCAAATTAATGCCCCCGGAGGCGTTACATTTTACAAAAGGGGGGGGGGGGCGTTTATTAGCCAGTAAAAAAAATATTTCTCTGATGTTAAGTTTTGTAAAGAGACTAAGTATTTGACCTTGACCTTGGTATCAGCAGTGGTTGGATGGTCGTGGATTTGGCACAGCATGGTAGTAGAGCCTTACAGGAATGCATGTGTGAAATATTAAGCATTTTAGATGAAGGAAATAGAAGTTATAAAAATATGTCTCTGATGTTAAGTTTTGTAAAGAGACTAAGTATTTGACCTTGACCTTGGGATCTGCGGGGGTTGGACGGTCGTGGATTTGGCACAGCATGGTAGTAGAGCCTTACAGGAATGCATGTGTGAAATATTAAGCATTTTAGATGAAGGAAATAGAAGTTATAACAATATTTCTCTGATGTTAAGTTTACGGACTAAGTATTTGACCTTGATCTTGGGATCTGCGGGGGTTGGACGGTCGTGGATTTGGCACAGCATGGTAGTAGAGCCTTACAGGAATGCATGTGTGAAATATCAAGCATTTTAGATGAAGGAAATAGAAGTTATAACAATATTTCTCTGATACGGACGGACGGACAACCTGACTCCAGTATACCCCCCACAACTCGTTGCAGGGGGTATAAAAAGCAAACTAGACATTCTAAGTCCGTGACCTTGACCCCTGGCATAAATGGGGGTCGTAGGTTTGTTGCAGAATGATGTACGAGTGTCAGAGAAGGGCCGGGTAAAATATCACTGCATTCCGCAAAGGGAAAGAGAAGTTATAAAAGGAAATTTACATTTGTTAATAAGTTTTAGTTTTTTTTTTCTAAGTTTATAAGTCCGTGACCTTGAGCCCTGGCATAAATGGGGGGGGTCGTAGGTTTGTTGCAGAAT
Organism: Conchocele bisecta; assembly: GCA_029237695.1. Taxonomy (NCBI): domain Eukaryota; kingdom Metazoa; phylum Mollusca; class Bivalvia; order Lucinida; family Thyasiridae; genus Conchocele; species Conchocele bisecta. The sequence goes on from CM055265.1 coordinate 105,195,219, forward strand.
GATGTATGAGTGTCAGAGAAGGGGTGGGTAAAATATGAAAGATTTCCGCAAAAGGAAAGAGAAGTTAAAAGGAAATTTACAGTTATTAAGTTTTAGTTTTTTTCTAAGTTTCTAAGTCTGTGACCTTGACCCCTGGCATAAATGGGGGTCGTAGGTTTGTTGCAGAATGATGTATGAGTGTCAGAGAAGGGGCGGGTAAAATATGAAAGATTTCCGCAAAGGGAAAGAGAAGTTAAAAAGGAAATTTACAATTGTTAAGTTTTGTGACGGACGGAAACACGGAGGGGGGGGGGGTATAAATATGAAGGCGTTCCCTGTAAATAAACAGAAGTTACACAACATTTACCCCAACGTTAAGTTTATGAACATGCTAAGTTTGTGACCTTTACCTTGGGGTAAGGGTTGGGTGGTGGATCGTGAATTTGCTACAGCATGATAGAGGGTCATCAGATGAATGCATGTATGAAATATGAAGACATTCCCTGTAAATAAAAAGAAGTTACACAACATTTACCCCAACGTTAAGTTTATGAACATGCTAAGTTTATGAACATGCTAAGTTTGTGACCTTGACCCTGGGGTAAGGGCTGGGTGGTGGGTCATGGATTTGCTACAGCATGATAGAGGGTCATCTGAGGAATGCATGTATGAAATATCAAGGCGTTCCATGAAAGGAAACAGATGTTATAAGAAAATTACCCCAACATTAAGTTTATGAATGTGCTAAGGTTGTGACCTTGACCTTGGGGTAAGGGTTGGGTGGTGGGTCATGGATTTGCTACAGCATGATAGAGGGTCATCTGAGGAATGCATGTATGAAATATCAAGGCGTTCCATGAAAGGAAACAGATGTTATAAGAAAATTACCTCAACATTAAGTTTATGAATGTGCTAAGGTTGTGACCTTGACCCTGGGGTAAGGGTTGGGTGGTGGGTCATGGATTTGCTACAGCATGATAGAGGGTCATCTGAGGAATGCATGTATGAAATAACAAGGCGTTCGATGAAACGAAACAGAAGTTATAAGACATTTACCCCAACGTTAAGTTTGTGGACGACTCTGACTCCGACGACGCCAGGGGTATGCCATAAGCTCTTGTGCAGGCGAACTAAAAAGGTGATATTTTTGTTAAAAAAATATATTTCGGCATAAAAACACCAAGGTGCACATCTTCAATATGTGTAGAAGACGTGTGTATAGTTTTAGATCGAATGATGGAAGTGTTTCAGAGGAGTTGTGTACACAAACTCTGTACTCTATATAGAATTGTATACAAAAATGCAGAAAAAATGCAGAAAAAATGGCGAAGTTAAAAAGGTGATATTTTTATTAAAAAATATTTTTTCGGCATAAAAACATCAAGGTGCACATCTTCAATATGTGTAGAAGACGTGTGTATAGTTTCAGATCGATCGACTGAACGGTTTCAGAGGAGTTGTGTACAGCGGTAAAACATAATACGTACCGTTTTTTAACAAGAGTTGTCAGAAGACAACGAAGCTCGCCTGTTGGCAGCCTTCACTCAAACTTGGCACAGTTGCATAAAAAAACATGAATATTATATAACTTGACCTTGGGTTAAGGGGCGGGCGAAAAATCACAATTACATTGCTTGCAAGACGCAAATTCATCACCGCACTTTGACAGGACCAAATGGGGCCATGTCTCGCTGTAATCAGTGATGAACGATAAAAGACCCAGATTCGTCGGCTGTGCGCTTTGGAGCAGACATTTTAAGAATTTACGCAATGAAGAAATCAATACCACTGAACGCTTGAAACTACTATTCTTACACAACATGAATTGAAATGGTAAGCGCCTAGGCGAGAATGATTACGGGTAAATAAAACAAGAGGGCCATGATGGCCCTAATTCGCTCACCTGATTCCATGAACACCAGAGGAGAATGTGACATTGAGTTCATATGTGTTTTAAAAAATTTGTGCTATTTTTAGATGGCGGTCATCTTGGATTAAGCGATGACTCATTTTACCAAATCTGAAAATGCTTCACCCAAGGATCTTAACTTGCTATGAAGTTTGGCCAGCATCGGCCATGTGGTTCCTGAGAAAAAGACGTTCAAAATCTTAAATAAATGGACCTTTTGGAGGCCATCATGGATGACATAATTTGGTCAAAAATAAAATTTGACCCCACAGGCCACGCCCATTTTTGACCCCGGGGTCACCATTTTAACACCTTTGAAAGAGCATTCTACGTCGATCATTCCTACCAAGTTTCGTCAAAATCCGGCTGGCTGTTCATGAGAAGATTTTTTAAGAATTTGTGCTATTGTTAGACCGCGGCCATCTTGGATTAGCGACGTCCTCCATTTTAACAAATCTGAAAAGGCTTCACCCATGGACCATAACTGTGAAGTTTGGCCACCATGGGCCAAGCGGTTCGTATGAAGAAGAATTTTGAAATCTCTAATAAAAGAACGACATTTTGATCTTTCGGTGGCCATCTTGGATGACATGACCATCCAATTTCGACAAAAAATGTACCAGAGCGATCGCCTCTTTGATACCTTCGATATGATATAGACATGACCATATTCGGTCAAAAATTTGACCCCAATTTGACCCTACGGGCCACGCCCATTTTTGACCCCGGGGTCACCATTTTAACAACTTTGAAAGAGCATCGATCATTCCTACCAAGTTTTGTCGAAATCCGGTTGGTGGTTCTTGAGAAGATTTTTGAAGAATTTGTGCTATTTTTAGACGGTGGCCATCTTGGATTACGTGATGACGTCATTTTAACAATTTTGTAATCCCCCTACCTAAGGACCATGACCATGAAGTTTGGTGACTATAGGCCCAATGGTTACGGAGAAGAAGAAATGTTCACGGACGACGACGACGGACGATGGACGACGGACACATTGCGGTAACAGCTGAGCTAAAAATAGGACTCATTTGAAGAATTTGGAAACAAAATTATTATTTCCCGATATTCCTGCGCTGATTTTTTAAAAATCGTACTGTTTAATTGTAGTCCGTACTTTCGTATTTCTAACGTATTTTCCGGAACAAATACGGAAAAACTGGAACAGTTGGCAGCTCTGGTACAGTACACCCACAATTCCCTTACATTAGTCGACTTGAGGACCTTGACCTTGCCAAGCCAGTGCGTGACCACGTGGAGCCGGCTGAGTGTGTCGTAGTTGTCTATGCGGCCGTAGACGGCCTTCACCTTGCAGTAGGAGGCGAAGGCATCGGACGCGGGGTCCGGTACCCGGTTCTTCACAGCCCCGTCACGCCCCGTCAAGTCCTTCAGAAGCACCTGTAGCTCGTCGTACCACTCCTGTAATGACAAACACTTAGTGGCACCCATAATGACTAAATATTATGTTTAACCCTTTCACCCTTTTAAAGTAACTGGATAGGATTTTGATTTGATGTCAACATGAGTGTTTCGCACATGTCCATGTATGAAGTGTGCGAATGTAAAAGTAATCCACGTAGTAGTTATCAGAGCTCCAGATAAGGTACGTATTGGCATATTTTACGCACTTATTTTAGCAGAATACAAATTATCAAAAGTGCGAGTACAAAATACTCACAACAATGTGAAAATATGCATTGATTTTCAAATTGAGTCGTGAAAATATTGTAATAAAATTGACAATTTACTTAGGGCTTTTGGATGGGTGGTGGGGTGTTTCAACAAATGAATTTTGTGCATGGTGGGGTTTTCTAAAAAATGAATTTTGTGCATGGTGGGGTTTTCCTCAAATTGAATCGTGTGCATCGTGGGTCTATCTTCCTAGGGTGAAATAAATCAAGGTGGCTATTTAGCAGGTGAAATAAATATGGGGGTCAGAATAAATAAATAAAAAAAATGGTTTTCGTCGTACATGTATTTGATTTAAATCGTCCCCCGAGTCCCAGTTGACATGGGCCGACTTGACGGTATCTTTTTTTCGGAATTACGGTGGCTTCGCTACCTGCGTGTTCGCTATCTGTACATTTCGCACCTCATACACTTTTGTGGGTACCGGAACCTCCTTAGGGAAAGGTGCGAAACCTCTAGGCGAGAAACTGCAGGGTAGCGAATCCTCCGTCATACTCTTTCCGTTTGCGCAAGCGCACTATCGTCAAAGCAGCCAATCCATGTACAAAAAGTGGACATGCCGCGAGGTGGCGAATCACTGTGTTACTACTTTGTACATGACAAAATGACTCAGCAAAATGAGACGAATCCAGTGGCGGATTCAGAAATACCGATTTTTATTTTTTCTTACGAAATATTGAGCGTAGAATGCAGGAAATGGCTTCCTCAATTCAAAAATGTTAAGGGGGTGAGGGGGCATGCCCCCGGACCCCCCTCGCAAACTCTCCCTCGCACCGCTCAGTCGACGAACGAGCATACCTCGTTCAAGTTCCATGTGGTCCCCCCCCCCCCTTGGTCAAATCCTGGATCCGCCACTGGAATCACTGTGTTACTACTTTGTACATCATGTGATTGAATGGAGTTGACCGTACATTCCAGCACGACATTTCATTTTGTTTACTCGCCGTGAACGAACGTAAATTTTACCCCTCGGACCCGGGGACGATTCAAATCAAATACGACGAAAATTAATTTTTTTTTAATTTATTCTGACCCCATATTTATTCGTTTTTTCCAGTTCACAACCTTAAAATTAATTTCTATGTCACAAAAGAACGATAATTAGCATTCTTTCAAGGCTTCGAAACGTAATGTAATTGTAGTAAATGTCATGTTTTTTTTTCCGCCGATGTGTGTTCATCTAAAGGATGTTAATTTTCGTTTCTTCGCATACGCAGTGTAGAAACAAATTCCGTTTCTTCTTGTCTATGGCTCCAAGATGAAAATCACTTGAAGTCACTGTGTAAAAAATGTATATAATACGGTATTATAATCACGTTTTGCAATCGATGGTTATTGATATATTTTATGTAAATTAACGTTTTCGTCTCATCGTGTCGGCATGCCAAGAAACGAATATTTAGAGAAATAAATTCACGTTCCTTCACGGGGTGGAAAAGAACTTTAAGGTTCTTAATTATCGTTTCTACGCGTATAAACGAAGGAAAAAAATGAAAGTGAATGGGTTTAACGTCCCAGCAACAGCCAAGGTCATATAGAAATGTGAACACAGATAGTCTCATCCAACATCCAGTGAGATGGAAATACTATGAATATACTAGCTATGAAAGTATATTTTTGATGCATAAGGCATGTTTGAACCCACAACCTCCAGATTGGAAGTCAGATGTTCTACCCCTAGGCCACAACCCATCCCTTATAAAAGAAGGAAAAAATGCCCCTAACGAGCGACCATACATACATACTTAGAATAACGCTGATGTAACGGCGGTAAACTGAAATGGTGTACGTGACAATTGACATTTACGTTCCAACTAGATTTTCACGGTGTGTAATCGATCGTATTTCCTCTCCACCCGACTCGAGAAACACAAATTAAATCGTTTATTTCTGAATGTGTCGAACGTTTGCCCGGTCTAACAGTTTCCCGAATGACTATGGGCTAGGTTCGACATTTCATTCCATGTCACATCGCCGGTTTTCGGTGATAATACTGTACACAATTTAAAATACGCACGGACACCCGGACGTCATTGTGATCACTCTGTATCGCTTTCCGCAAACGGACTCGACAATAATGCATTAGCATTACAAAATATAAATGGTGTTGTCTTAGGAGACTATTCTCATGTGCTGTCAAAACATGTGTTATTATTGAGAAATCAATCAAATGTGACAAAACGCATCATTATGTCTAAGGAGACGATTTTCATGTGCTTCCAAAACTATTTTATTAAGAAATCAACAAATGTATAAAGAAAACATGAATACAATATTTTTTTTACAAAACGATATTTGGACATAATAGGAAAATCGTCTTTGGAGACGATTCTCATGTGCTGCCAAACTTGCTTTATCAAGAGATCAAACACATGAAAATGCACTATGTCGAGCTAATGCGTAAATATCAATTTATTGACGTGGGTGATGACGTGAGCGACTACATAGCGTGGTTTAGATATGTTTGTTCCCCGCCGAATTCTACAGTCACCTTTGCACGTGAAACTGGTTTACCGACAGATGATTGTAAACACCATCAGGTGTGCACCCAGACCGAAAATGATATGTCGCATGGGACGGGCGTATTATTTATGTATCCACGCGATCTTGCGTGTATACATGTAGGTCGACGATGCGATGCAGTAACCAATAACACGTATCATAATTATATGTTTTTTTCAATAAACATGTATTGACAGTACATTAGAATATGAAATACTGAAGTTTGTCCACATTTGCTCTATTTCTTAATAAAAACATGTTTTGGCAGCACACGAGAATCGTCTCCTAATACAACGTGTACGTGTCATGTTAAGGAAACGTGACAACCTCGCTTTTTCGTGATTTCTCGCATAGGTTGAGATCGCGAAAACGCGAAGCGTGATCGCTAGATTTCGAGACGAAAACGCGAGATTCTATCAATCTCGCTATTTCGCAACCTCGCCGCGCTATCGCGCGTTTTTGATTCACGATCTCGCATGACTGTTGGAAGTACGGTCAGTCTATACACACGCATACGCAATTTCAACATACATGCTTTTGACACATGTATGAGCAAAATAAACCCGAATTTTCTGTCTTTAACGTCGAGATAGTCGCCCTAAGTTACAGACAGAAAAATCGGGTTGGAGCCAAACTTATTTTCAAAAGTGGAAGGCGAGATGTTTTGTTGTTGAGAAATATATATAACAACCCCCCCCCCCCCCCCCCGCTACATACAGGCCTGCTGTAACCTGTCGACTATCTGGCTGATCATGTCGCAATCACAGGTGGAAGACTCGGACCTATGACACCAAAAAAATGCGTATTACACTTGGTATATACTGTACGAGACCAACTGGGTGGGGTAATGGGATTTTTTTTTTTAATACACATTTTTTTCATGTCATAGGTCCGAGTCTTCCACCTGTGGTCGCTATTGTATATTATTTGGAGTTGGTCGAAGGGTGAAATGGAGGTCGGTCATATAATCAACGAATAATAACGGGACCGATGCGATTTCTAATTACCTCGCACTTTCCATTTACCGATATATTGGCAATATATTTAAAATAATTTTGATAATAAATAATTATGGGGGTTGGCGGTTAAAGAAATAATTCAATTGTATGGGTGGTGGGGGCAATACAATAATTAATACATATGGGTGGTGTGGCAAGGGAAAATTAATAAGTATGGGGGTTGGGGCAAACGAAAATAATTCAATTGTGTGGGTGGTGGGGTGAAGCGATAATTCAAAAGCATGGGTGGTGGGGTGAAGCAATAATTCAAAAGCATGGGTGGTGGGGTACGAAAATATTTTGTTTGTATGGGCGGTGGGTAAACAAAACAAGAGGGCCATGATGGCCCTAATTCGCTCACCTGACTCCATGAATACCAGAGGAGAATGTGACATTGAGTTCATGTGTTTTAAACAAAATTGTGCTATTTTTAGATGGCGGTCATCTTGGATTAAGCGATGACTCTAATTTTACCAAATCTGAAAATGCTTCACCCAAGGATCTTAACTTACTATGAAGTTTGGCCGCATCGGCCATGTGGTTCCTGAGAAAAAGACGTTCAAAATCTCGAATAAATGGACCTTTTGGAGGCCATCATTGATGAATTAATCATCCGATTCCGACAAATATTGCACCAGAGCAATCGCCTCATCGATACCTTCAAAAAATAAAATTTGACCACACGGACCACGCCCGTTTTTGACTCCGGGGTCACCATTTTAACACCTTTGAAAGAGCATTCTACGTCGATCATTCCTACCAAGTTTCGTCGAAACCTGATTGGCGGTTCATGAGAAAAATATTTTTTAAGAATTTGTGCTATTTTTAGACGGCGGCCATCTTGGATTAGCGACGACCTCCGTTTTAACAAATCTGAAAAGGCTTCACCCATGGACCATAACTGTGAAGTTTGGCCACCATGGGCCAAGCGGTTCGTGTGAAGAAGAATTTTGAAATCTCTAATAAAAGAACGACCTTTTGACCTTTCGGTGGCCATCTTGGATGACATGACCATCCAATTTCGACAAAAAATGTACCAGAGCGATCGTCTCTTTGATACCTTCGATTTAATATAGACATAACCATATTCGGTCAAAAATAAAATTTGACCCCAATTTGACCCCATAGGCCATGCCCATTTTCGACCCCGGTGTCACCATTTTAACAACTTTGAAAGAGCATTGTACATCGATCATTCCTACCAAGTTTCATCGAAATCCGACTTCATGAGAAGAAGATTTTTTAAGAATTTGTGCTATTTTTAGACGACGGCCATCTTGGATTAGCGACGACCTCAATTTTAACAAATCTGAAAAGGCTTCACCCATAGACCATAACTGTGAAGTTTGGCCACCATGGGCCAAGTGGTTCGTGTGAAGAAGAATTTTGAAATCTCTAATAAAAGAACAACCTTTTGACCTTTCAGTGGCCATCTTGGATGACATGACCATCCAATTTCAACAAAAAATGTACTAGAGCGATCGCCTCTTTGATACCTTCGATTTGATATAGACATGACCATATTCGGTCAAAAATTAAATTTGACCCCAATTTGATCCATGGGCCACGCCCATTTTTGACCCCGGGGTCACCATTTTAACAACTTTGAAAGAGCATTGTACATCGATCATTCCTACCAAGTTTCATCGAAATCTGGCTGGCGGTTCATGAGAAGAAGATTTTTTAAGAATTTGTGCTATTTTTAGACGGTGGCCATCTTGGATTAGCGACGACCTCCATTTTAACAAATCTGAAAAGGCTTCACCCATGGACCATAACTGTGAAGTTTGACCAAAAAATGCACCAGAGTGATCGCCTCGTTGATACCTTCGATTTGATATATGATATGACCATATTCAGTCAAAAATAAAATTTGACCCCAATTGACCCCACGGGCCACACTCATTTTTGACCCCGGGGTCACCATTTTAACAACTTTGAAAGAGCATTGTACATCGATCATTCCTACCAGTTTTGTCGAAATCCGGTTGGCGGTTCTTGAGAAGATTTTTGAAGAATTTGTGCTATTTTTAGACGGCGGCCATCTTGGATTACGTAATGACGTCATTTTAACAATTTTGTAATCCCCCTACCTAAGGACCTTGACCATGAAGTTTGGTGACTATAGGCCTAATGGTTACCGAGGAGAAGACGTTTGAAAATGTTCACGGACGACGACGACGGACGGACGACGACGGACACATTGCTGGTAAACAATAGCTCACATGAGCTTCGCTCAGGTGAGCTAAAAACTAAAAAACTGCCTTCCAACCCCCCCCCCCATACCATTAATTCTGGAAAAGCCCTTAGTTGATTTGCAAAAAGCAAAGGTTTGCTTTTTGCAGCTCAAATAAGTGAATTTTTAAATTTGTTTAATTTTTTATCATTTGTTCCCTATTAGGAAGAAAATCAAAAATACATTTGTAAAAGTAAAATATGCGCTAAATTTGAAATATGGGGGTATAATACCCTTTAGATACAAAACTTATCCGGAGCTCTTTAGTTATGAAGTTATGGCATGATGCAGACACTTACAAAATGTTCAATGTACATGACCATGGACGGATGGGCGGACGTATGGACGTGCAAACTTCTAGAGCAGAGCAATATGCCCCCTTGCCATTGCATAGGGCACATAAAAATACAAACAGACCAGCCAATGTTATCAGACAGACTTCCTTTATTTTGCAGAGTCAAAAAGGGGCATATCTCAGACAATCAGAAGCAAGTGAAACCGTTTACATTACACTCTGAAACTTATTTGGTTTATTAAGTGTATAATTTATAATGTGGATTGGATGACGGACAGGTGCAAATTAAAATTCCCTTCAACATTATAATCCCTAAATATCTTGTGTTGATAGTTCATGCACATTTCACCCCTAAGTAACTGGAATGGATTTTGATACATGAATTTTGCAACCAATCCAACCGTCACAAAATGATTTTCAGACTACCGGTAGTCCATTTATGAAACGGGGGCATTTTTTAAAAAATATGAAAATTACTTGCAAAATGTGCAGATCCTGATGAGACGGCTCGTCACGAGCCAGCTCATCTGGATCTACATGTTTTGCCAATACCACTATACAGGCCTGTGGTGTTGAAAGGGTTAATATTTTCATCCAGAGTGCATAAAACGGAAATAGTCCATTTGAGCTACTTATATAATGGAGGGGTAAATTACCTTTCTTTCTCGTAGAAACTCTATATCGGCTTCGAAGTTCGAGTTAACATTGTTGCTGACTACCTCGACAACTACGGCGGTACACGCCCGCATGCCCGACGTGGGCAACACACTGCGGTGGTCGAGCAGGGCATTCATCAGACTCGACTTGCCCGCTCCCGTGTCCCCAACCACTGCCACCACCGTCCGCGGCAACACTAGACGCTCTTCTATGGTCGCCAGCTCCTGTCTGAAATGGAAAAGTGAAAGGTTTATTGTCCCAGCAACAGCCAAGGTCATATAGAGACGCGACCTGTTTAAAGTCTCATCCAACTGATCAGTGGGATGGAAATACTATGAAAGTATTTTTGATACCCAAGGTAAGGTTGACCCACAACCTCCGGATTGTAAGTCAGGTGTTCTAACCGCTAGGACACAACTCATCCCTGAAATGGAATATGAAAATGTGTGGTCGGTCTAGCTAATGGTCTGTATTACTAAAGTGACGGACGGACTGGTGCAATGTGGTGAATGGCACCAGTGGCACCATTTTGTCTCCTATGGTCGCCTGAACAACATAAATGGGGTGTATGGCATTTGTGACATGTCTTTCTCTCCCACCAGGTACCCCGGGATAAGGATATCCGTATAGTCAAGCCCGTGCAGGGATTCCGCTGGGGAAAATAAAAAAATTGCCACTTCAAAAAAAGAAAGAAAGCAATAACCAATAGGATAAAAATAAACAATTGGCGATAAAAAATTACAATTTTCGAACAAAAAAAAAAAAATAGTTCTCGAAAATTGTAATTTTTTATTGCCAATTGTTTATGTTTATCGCCAATTGCGAAAGTGGCGATCACCAGCGGAATCCCTGCCCGTGTGTGCACATGCTCGTCTCACATCTAGCAACAATAAATGTTCCAACAGGGCAATATTACGGCCAATGCATCTTGTAATTACCCTATAAATTAATGAATATGATTGATGTAAATTATTTTCAATGATTGTTGACGTGTTTATATCACGTCATAGCGTCACAACGTAATTTTAACTTTGATGACGTCGGCAATGTGTGACGTACATTTTGTAGTCGCCAGGGCTGAATGGTGATACTGATAGCATTGAACATTAATTTAATAATAATTTGTAAACGATCCATGGAACTCGCATTAGCGTCAAATTTGTAGGTGAAAACTTGGTTTCAACCAATTTGTTATGGCGAACAAGTTGGACGTATCAAAAGTTGCATAAATTAAGCGGTTAAAAAGTTGAATCTTATTCTGGGTCAGATAAATATTTTAAGATATGTTTCATACAGGGGCAAGAAAAAGTATATAACATAAGCATTGGCAGTCTCATTTCTAACGACATATTCCGACACTCAGGTGGTATATCCTTGTCCCACACCAGTGCATATGATGGACCCTTTGAACCCGAAAGCCCGCTATATCGGTTTATGCAAAAAGTGCAGATCCAGATGAGCCGGCTCGTAGCGAGCCGTCTCATCAGGATCTGCACTTTTTGAAAGTAATTTTAATATTTTTGAGAACAAAAACACCCCCTTTTCATAAATGGACGAATCTGAAAATCATTTTGTGACCATTGGATTGGTCGGAACATTAGCATATCACAGTCCATTCCAGTTCCTTAGGGTTGAAAGGGTTAATCTCATGATCTGTATGAAATGGGACAAAATGTATGCATGGCCAGTTGCGCTCCTCAACAGCTATAAGGACATATATCGCTTAACCCTTACTGCACCGATTTAATTTTTGTCATCTGCTGGAAATGTTTTATATACAATATTTCTCGACAAAAACCTGTTTTGTCAGCGCAAGAGAATGCTGTCAAAACCGGTTTTTGTTAAGAATTAAGGCAAAAATGAAAAACAACTGACAAAAATGTTCGTCTCCGCGTAGTGAAGGTTAATAGAAGCATGATGTGCACCACCGACTGAATAATGAACTGGACAGCCCAAATGAAATTAGAATTAGTTTTCACTGATATATTTCACAAGTTCCTTCATGTCCGATTATCATTATTGGATATATTACCTCCAGGCACGTACTCGGGGGTGGTCGTCTAGATGCTTCTGTTCATCGAAGGCAGCCTTCAGGCGATCCAGGACCACCTTCACACTGAAATTAGATAGACGGCCTAAACACTGGGAATGGCATGGTGGCTGCACACATTGGGCAAGGGGATTGCAATGTTGGCTATACCGTATTTCGCAGTGTATTGCGCGCACTTTTTCACCCGCATTTTTAATCCAGAAGTCACCCTGCGCATTATAGGTAGGTATTCCGCTATGATTTTGAAATACGCACAGTGTGAAACAAGAGAAAAAGTATGATGGGTAAGAATGGGTGCAAATGCCATAAGCCCCATTTCTCCATCCAAAGCCACATTTATCCACATTGGGCATTAAACACCAATTACATGACATTGTTTGTTTCCGTCTTGAAGTTGATTTCTATTTTATGGGGGTGATTTAATATAACCAGGCTCGTAACAAGAGGCTACGTGTATTAGAAGAAATATTTTCTGGATTTACGCTGGTGTCCCGATCTCATATTGGTCAAATGTTGCCTGCCTGTTATTGTTTGGTTTGCACATTCACTTGGTAATGGTCGTTGTCGTTGCTAGGTTGCCGACTGACTGTGTTACTATTTTTTTAAAGTATTGACAAGTATTCACGCATCAATACCGTATGACATGTGCGACCAGCATAGCCCCTGATTCGCCTGCGCATACACTGATATGGGGCTAGGCTGGACTGTCGTGTATTCAGGTAGTAGTAGTACCGTATAATATCGGCGACCGCTATGTCTATTTTTCAACCTAATCAATAAACAGTGAATACAAACTATCTGTACCTACATATATCGACTGTGTGTCCAAAGTGTCAATATTTGGCTGTGGGGATTTGTTTATGGCCCGTTTCTCATGTGCAGGTCACTGGTAGTGTTATTTTAATATCGCCTTGGGGAAGCAGTTTGACACATGGCTGCTGTGTGTTGGCTGGCGAATACGGGTATGTGTATTGTGGTCTGTTATGTTATACATGAATGGCAAATATGGTGGAATTATATACAACAAATTCGTAAGTAGGTTCAATAAATTTATTGCATGCATCGTGAATTTTTAACTAGAAATGGACGCTTGTCGACAAGCGCATGTGTATCCCCCTCCCCAGATACACAAGTAGTTTGAAAAAAGGGTGTTCGAGTTATGCTCCGGAGACAAAATCAGTGACGGAAAAACAAAGGGAGATAACTAAAGAATTAGTGATGCAAGAGTTGTCATTCTTGCGGGACACACCTTTAGTCGTGGTCTTGGTCTATGCATGTGTGAAGTTTCATGAAAATATTCCAAAGGGTGTTCGAGTTATGCTCCAGACACGAAATCAGTGCAAGAAACAACAAAGGGAGATAACTACGAAATTAACGACGCAAGAGTTGTCATTCTTACGGGCGACACACCGGGTGGGTCGTCTCTATGCATGTGTGAAGTTTAATAAACTAGATATGTGTTCAAAGAAACACGGATGTCCCACATATCGCCCTTTGATAATAAATGAGGCCAAATTTCAAGTCAAATTTTCTTTTAACTGAGCGTTATGTTTTTTGTTTTTAAGCACCAAGTATGTGATTGACCCTGGGCTTGGCGGGGGCAGGGACAAACGTGGATTTGGCACAGGGCGGTAGAGGACCATTAGAGCAATGCATATATGAAATATGAAGCTTGATCGTGAAAGAAAACAGAAATTATAAGATATTTACCTGAGCGTAAAGTTTTTGAAGCACTAAGTATATGATGTTAACCCTGGGCTTGGCGGGGGCGGGACGAACGTGGATTTGGCACAGGGCGGTAGAGGACCATTAGAGCAACGCATATATGAAATATGAAGTTGATCCGTGAATGGAAAGAAAAATTATAAGATATTTACCTGAGCATTAAAGTTTTTGAAGCACCAAGTATGTGACCTTGACCTGGAGGGCTTGGCGGGGGCAGGACGAAACGTGGATTTGGCACAGGGCGGTAGAGGACCATTAGAGCAATGCGTATATGAAATATGAAGATGATCCATGAAAGAAAACAGAAATTACAAGATATTTACCCGAGCGTTAAAGTTTTTGAAGCACTAAGTATGTGACCTTGACCCTGGGCTTGGCGGGGGCAGGACGAACGTGGATTTGGCACAGGGCAGTAGACGACCATTAGAGCAACGCGTATATGAAATATGAAGTTGATCCGTGAATGGAAATAAAAATATGAAATATGAAGATGATCTATGATCCATGAAAGAAAACAGAAAGTATAAGATATTTACCCAAGCGTTAATGTTTTTGAAGCACTAAGTATGTGACCTTGACCCTGGGCTTGACGGGGGCAGAACGAACGTGGATTTGGCACAGGGCGGTAGAGGACCATTAGAGCAATGCGTATATGCGTGTTCGAGTTATGCTCTGGATACAAAATCAGAGCACGAAACAACAAAGGGAGATAAGTAAACAAGAATTCCGCGGAATCAGATGCCTTGCCTTGTCCCGCCTTGACCTCGAGCCTGGGCCCGAAAGCAATTTTCATGGCCCGAACATAATTATACAATTATTGACTAGTGAACCATAGAATATCAGATTATATTCTATGGCTCACTAGTCAATAATTGTTTTATTATATAATAGTCTGTATATAGCACTTACGACCTTATGCTACTAGACAAAAATTGAAAAAAAAAAGAATTGAAAAAATAAAATGAAAAAAAAAAAAATGAAAAAAATAAAAAAAGTTTAAAAATTAAAAATAATAATGCTTGCTACTGGAGCCCAGAATTTTTTTTAATAGTCCTATATATATCATATATCTGCACAGGTTCACATAATGCCACAATATTTTCAACACAGTTTACGGAAATGTATATAATCATTTACCTGTATAAATTACCTGTAAGTGGTCAGTGGTCAGTTGCACATGCTAGCACATGCACAGGTGAATAGTCTGTATATTGCACTTACGACCTTAAGCTACTGGACAAAAATTATTGAAAAATAATTTGAAAAAAAAAAAAAAAAATGAAAAAAAAAAATGGAAAAAAAAAAAATGGAAAAAAAAATAAAAAAAAGTTTAAAAATAATAATGCTTGCTACTGGAGCCCAGATTTTTTTTCCAGTCAAATTGAAAAATAATTTGAAAAATAAAAAAAAAAAAGAAAAAAAATAATGAAAAAAAAGAAAAAAAAAATAAAAAAAAAGAAAAAAAAAAGTTTAAAAATAATAATGCTGCTATTGGAGACCAGATATTTTTTTTAATAGTCCTATATTTATCTACATATTTCTGCACAGGTCCACATAATGCCACAATATTTTCAACACAGAACCCAATGTAGTAATTTACCTGTATAAATTACCTGGTCAACAGTGGTCAAGCACTGGACATCTGCACATGCTAGCCCATGCTTAGCACATGGTTCTCCCAGTTTCTATTGTTCTCTCTACAGGTAAGGTGTACAGAGCACACGAGAAAAGGTGTACAGAGCAGACGAGAAAACAGGTCTTCATGCATTATTGTCCAGTTTTGTAGAGTGCGCAAAACAAAAAAGGGAGATAACTGAAAAATTAGCTACGCAAGATGTTGTCATTTTGTGCGACACACCTCCGGGTCGTGGTATGCAGTGTGAAGTTTCATGAAAATATTCCAAATGGGTGGTCGAGTTATGCTCCGGACAGGAAATCAGTGAGCGAAAACAAAAAAGGGAGATAACTCAAAAATTAGCTATGCAAGAGTTGTCATTCTTGTGCACGACACACCTTCGGTTCGTGGTCTAATTGAATGTGTTAAGTTTCATAAAAAATTAGTCCAAATGGGTGGTCGAGTTATGGTCAATCAGTGCGCGAAACAAAAAAGGGAGATAACTCAAAAATTAGCTATGCAAGAGTTGTCATTCTTGTGCGCGACACACCTTCGGGTCGTGGTCTATGCATGTGTGAAGTTTCATGAAAATATTCGAAAGGGTGGTGGAGTTATGCTCCAGACACGAAATCAGTGCGAGAAACAAAAAAGGGAGATAACTCAAAAATTAGCTATGCAAGAGTTGTCATTCTTGTGCGCGACACACCTTCGGGTCGTGGTCTATGCATGTGTGAAGTTTCATGAAAATATTCCAAAGGGTGTTCGAGTTATGCTCCGGACAAGCGGCGGACGCGGACGCGGCGCGCTGTCAAATCCATAGTATCCCCCGACGGAGTCCGGGGGATACAATAAGCATATTAATCAGTAAATACTAATAAATACAATATAATTTTAGATCATATAAAGTCTAATTTATGCCTCGATTAGTAAAGCCGACCTTTGGCGATCTTTTTGTCACCGATTAGCAGCTTCTCGAGTCTAGCAGCACACGTTCAGCACTGTGGATGTGAACTCGGAAAGCAATTTTCTTATACTCGGGACGGAATTTCCGGTGATTTTTTTTGTGAAAATTTGCTGCGCGCTATTAACTATTTTTTCCCCCGATATTTGCCCCCAAAATATAGATGCGCGTTGTACGCCAGTGCGCGCAATACACAGCGAAATACGGTACTGCTACGTCATAGCGGTTATTTTTACAGTGCTACCTCGCGCCAGTAGGTCGCAGTAACAGGAAAGATAAGCGATGACGAATTCATTGCCTGGCTCTGTATAGGTGTCGGATACGGTGCGATATGAGAAATCTCAATATCACAAAAAATACAAAGAAACCGGAAATCGGTTATTATGGTCGCCTTTGTTGTTTTTAGAGCATTTTGAAGAAAAGAAGTCATAGTTTGTAATGTGACCTTTAACTAAAGAAAACAAGTGGATGAATTATGCCATAGACACTGTGTGCTTGCCAATTGATGTACTAATCTACTTCACAGGCATGTTGATGCATCATTTACATCAGTTTCAAGCATATGCTTTTAAGTTGGAACTTGTTTGTCATGCGAGGCGGTTTCAATTTCAGCTGCTGACATTTTTCGCCACCACCAGGATGGTCACAGGTGCAAGAGATTTAGTAATTAACACGGTGATCGCCGGGGAGTGTCTCACCCATCAAAAGAGGTGAATGCCACGAAGGTAAAGGTCACAATATAAGGAAGTCCAACATTATTGATGCGAAGGTCACGCACGGTCACCAAGGTCAAGGTCAAACAAATGACACTGGGTGGATAGCCCTCAAAGTGAGGAAGGAAGCTATTGGTGAAGTTTGGTAATGGTCCGACTATTGGTGAAGTTTGGTAATGGTCCGACTAACGGATCAAGAGACATTCAACATTTGGACATACATCAAAAATTATTGACACAAAAGTCAAGGTCACCAAGGTGATGTTTTGTTTGTTTGTTTATTAGTGTTTAACGGCCTATCAACAGCTAAGGTCATGTAAGGCCGGGCAAACGGGTTCGATCCCATTTTAACCTGCTATATTGGGGGGGAAATCCCAAAATCCGAACGGAATATTTACATAGAGAACAAATATATTCAGCCCTGAAATTAGAATAACCTGACCTGGTGCCAGGTCCATACCACCCCAAAGTCACTTGGCCCCTTCCCCTAAAATAGGATTACGAATATCATAATACTCACATAAGGGGTATAACCAGATTCAACTGTCACATCAGTCTCCGCAAAAGTCCCCAAAATATTACTGGACACGAGGACTGACAACCCAGCAATTATTACTGGCCCGGACGGAATATTACTGGCCCGGACATTTTTTACCCAAACATATTAAATATATAGGAATAACATAGTTTCTGGTTTATTTAATCTGCATTTTAAGCATAACAAGCGTACACATTAAACATAGTCTATCAAGAGGAATATGAAAACAAGTTTCCATTTCATTAGTGAGTTAGTGAAAAGGGTTTAAGACTCTTTCAACAATATTGCAGTCATATAATGTTGGTTCGGTAGGCTCGAATCCCACTCCGTGACTCGTCACATCACGTGACATGTACATGGATGTGATGAAATTTACAATCAAAATCAACACTGAATACGACAAAATAAATACTATGAAAGCAGACAATCATATTAAAGCAAGCTTACTGCAGAGTTTCAACTTTCTACATCAACTGGTTTAAGAGGATTAGTGGTGAAAGTAGGGTGACGGACGTACTACGGACTAAAGATGGATGGCTACGTTCAAACATTAAACAAGAAATGTGACCTAGCGGACCACAGATGGCCCCTGCCGCTGGTTTGAGTAACTGTTACAAACTTATTACGGATGGACGGACGGACCAAACACTATACGAGTTGGAATTAATATACACTATATAAATTCATGAAACTGTTGAAAACAGTATATTTTATTGCTCAGGGCCGTCAACAGAGACTATCCCCTATTATAACTAGAAATGGACGCTTGTCGACAAGCGCATGTGTATCCCCCTCCCCAGATACACAAGTAGTTTGAAAAAAGGGTGTTCGACAAAGGGAGATAACTAAAGAATTAGTGATGCAAGAGTTGTCATTCTTGCGGGACACACCTTTAGGGTCGTGGTCTATGCATGTGTGAAGTTTCATGAAAATATTCCAAAGGGTGTTCGAGTTATGCTCCAGACACGAAATCAGTGCACGAAACAACAAAGGGAGATAACTAAGAAATTAACGACGCAAGAGTTGTCATTCTTACGTGCGACACACCTTTGGGTCGTCTTCTATGCATGTGTGAAGTTTAATAAACTAGAAAATGTGTTCATAGAACACGGATGTCCCACATATCGCTTGATAATAAATGAGGCCAAATTGCAAGTCAAAATTTTCTTTTACCTGAGTGTTAAAGTTTTTGAAGCACCAAGTATGTGACCTTCACCCTGGGCTTGGCGGGGGCAGGACAAACGTGGATTTGGCACAGGGCGGTAGAGGACCATTAGAGCAATGCATATATGAAATATGAAGCTGATCCGTGAAATAAAACAGAAATTATAAGATATTTACCTGAGCGTTAAAGTTTTTGAAGCACTAAGTATATGATGTTAACCCTGGGCTTGGCGGGGGCGGGACGAACGTGGATTTGGCACAGGGCGGTAGAGGACCATTAGAGCAACGCATATATGAAATATGAAGTTTGATCCGTGAATGGAAAGAAAAATTATACGATATTTACTGAGCATTAAAGTTTTTGAAGTACCAAGTATGTGACCTTGACCCTGGGATTGGCGGGGGCAGGACGAACGTGGATTTAGCACAGGGCGGTAGAGGACCATTAGAGCAATGCGTATATGAAATATGAAGATGATCCATGAAAGAAAACAGAAATTATAAGATATTTACCCGAGCGTTAAAGTTTTTGAAGCACTAAGTATGTGACCTTGACCCTGGGCTTGGCGGGGGCAGGACGAACGTGGATTTGGCACAGGGCGGTAGACAACCATTAGAGCAACGCGTATAGAAATATGAAGTTGATCCGTGAATGGAAATAAAAATTATAAGATATTTACCTGAGCGTTAAAGTTTTTGAAGCACCAAGTATGTGACCTTGACCCTGGGATTGGTGGGGCAGGACGAACGTGGATTTGGCACAGGGCGGTAGAGGACCATTAGAGCAATGCGTATATGAAATATGAAGATGATCCATGATCCATGAAAGAAAACAGAAAGTATAAGATTAATTTACCCAAGCGTTAATGTTTTTTGAAGCACTAAGTATGTGACCTTGACCCTGGGCTTGACGGGGGCAGAACGAACATGGATTTGGCACGAGAGCGGTATAGGAACCATTAGAGCATGGTATATGCGTGTTACGAGTTATGCTCTGGATACAAAATCAGAGCACGAAACAACAAAGGGAGATAAGTAAACAAGAATTCCGCGGAATCAGATGCCTCGCCTTGTCCCGCCTTGACCTCGAGCCTGGGCCCGAAAGCAATTTTCACTGGCCCGAACATATTATACAATTATTGACTAGTGAACCATAGAATATCAGATTATATTCTATGGCTCACTAGTCAATAATTGTTTTATTATATGATAATAGTCTGTATATAGCACTTACGACCTTATGCTACTAGACAAAAATTGAAAAGAATTTGAAGAAAAAAAATGAAAAAAAAAAATGGAAAAAAAGTTTAAAAATTAAAAATAATAATGCTTGCTACTGGAGCCAGAATTTTTTTTAATAGTCCTATATTTATCTACATATATCTGCACAGGTCCACATAATGCCACAATATTTTCAACACAGTTTACGGAAATGTAATATAATCATTTACCTGTATAAATTACCTGTAAGTGGTCAGTGGTCAGTTGCACATGCTAGCACATGTACAGGTGAATAGTCTGTATATAGCACTTACGACCTTCTGCTACTGGACAAAAATTGAAAAATAATTTGAATGAAAAAAAAAAAATGGAAAAAAAAAAAAATGGAAAAAAAAAGTTTAAAAATAATAATGCTTGCTACTGGAGCCCAGATTTTTTTTCCAGTCAAATTGAAAAATAATTTGAAAAAAAAATGAAAAAAAATAATGAAAAAAAAAAAAAAAAAAATGGACAAAAAAAAGTTTAAAAATAATAATGCTTGCTATTGGAGACCAGATTTTTTTTTAATAGTCCTATATTTATCTACATATATCTGCAGAGGTCCACATAATGCCACAATATTTTCTAACACAGTACCCAATGTAGTGATTTACATGTATAAATTACCTGGTCAGTAGTGGTCAAGCAGTGGTCAAGCAGTGGTCAAGCAGTGGACATCTGCACATGCTAGCCCATGCTTAGCACATGGTTCTCCCAGTTTCTATTGTTCTCTCTACAGGTAAGGTGTACAGAGCACACGAGAAAAGGTATACAGAGCAGACGAGAAAACAGGTCTTCATGCATTATTGTCCAGTTTGTAGAGTGCGCAAAACAAAAAAGGGAGATAACTGAAAAATTAGCTACGCAAGAGTTGTCATTCTTGTGCGCGACACACCTCCGGGTCGTGGTCTATGCATGTGTGAAGTTTCATGAAAATATTCCAAAGGGTGGTCGAGTTATGCTCCGGACAGGAAATCAGTGAGCGAAAACAAAAAAGGGAGATAACTCAAAAATTAGCTATGCAAGAGTTGTCATTCTTGTGCACGACACACCTTCGGTTCGTGGTCTAATTGAATGTGTTAAGTTTCATAAAAATATTCCAAAGGGTGGTCGAGTTATGGAGGTCAATCAGTGCGCGAAACAAAAAAGGGAGATAACTCAAAAATTAGCTATGCAAGAGTTGTCATTCTTGTGCGCGACACACCTTCGGGTCGTGGTCTATGCATGTGTGAAGTTTCATGAAAATATTCCAAAGGGTGGTGGAGTTATGCTCCGGACACGAAATCAGTGCGAGAAACAAAAAAGGGAGATAACTCAAAAATTAGCTATGCAAGAGTTGTCATTCTTGTGCGCGACACACCTTCGGGTCGTGGTCTATGCATGTGTGAAGTTTCATGAAAATATTCCAAAGGGTGTTCGAGTTATGCTCCGGACAAGAAGTGTCTGCGGCGGACGCGGACGCGGACGCGGACGCGGACGCGGACGCGGCGCGCTGTCAAATCCATAGTATCCCCCGACGGTAGTCTGGGGGATACAATTAATTTATATTAACCAATTAATATATTTAAAATGATATAAAACAGTGAAATTATCATTTCTCAAAAATTCATTTTTAGGTCCGAAACTGTGTGGGGGCGACTTGCTCGGGTGTCAATTGATAAGACCATTATTCTTTCAGCTTAAAACTCACTTTAGATCGTAAATAAATGTATTTTATTTGTTGAAACACATTCTCAATTGAATATATTCAGTGTTTCTTGCAAGTTTGGATCGGTTTTGACGCTAAATATGCAAAACTATAACTTGGAAGTTGAATTTAAAAAACGTAAGCATATTCGTTTCCGCAAAATCGAGTGTGGTTCTATTATTAGAAATAAACTTACTCGATTTCCTTATTAGGAAAGTGTAGAAACCTTTGTGAATAAATTAATTATAAATGTCTGAAGTGTCCAATGAATGTCCTGACAGGTGTCGCTAGCGTGGGAAAACTGCCACACATTATATTGAGGGGCGGTCATTACGGAAACAAACGTAAATTAATTATCACTATTCGGACGCGTGTAGTTTAAAACGCGATATTTGATTGGCATGCAGACCAATGATATTTGACTTTATGATTGCTATTCACCAATAGGGAAGCAGCTTACAACCATTTTCACTGACACATTTTTGTAAACAAACACAGCTCGATGACTTCCACTAGTAAAGGACGAGGAGAATTTGTCAATTCGTCACTGGCTGAGCTCGTCACCAACTTGAAAATTTCATCGGACACGAGGACCGAAGTTTCGAGAATATTTACCGGTCCTGGTCAATTTTTGTCGGCCAGGTCCGAGGTCCGACGGTCTTTCGCGGAGACTGTCACATACAAAATGCCAAAGACGTATGTGAGGGCCAAACCAGGTCTCCAGTCGGGATTCCGGTAAGGATGAACCCCGATCGTTAAATTACCCATCGCGTACTCCCATATAGCTAACAATGTGAGGAAGCTATTTATGAAATTTGGTTAATGATATGAAATGGATCAAGAGATATTCAACATTTGGACACATGTGAAGGTCACCAAGGTCAAGGTTAGCTGAATTACACGGATAGATATCCATCAATGTGAAGAAGATATTGATGAAGTTTGGAGATATCAAGTGATATTCAATGTTTGGATGTACGTCCAAAATTATTGACATGAATGTCGTCACCATGGTTACGGTCACCCGCACGAGATACTGGGAG
The DNA here is from genome assembly GCA_029237695.1 of Conchocele bisecta. Classification (NCBI taxonomy): domain Eukaryota; kingdom Metazoa; phylum Mollusca; class Bivalvia; order Lucinida; family Thyasiridae; genus Conchocele; species Conchocele bisecta. The sequence continues at coordinate 105,218,243 of CM055265.1, forward strand.
GATTCTCTGCATAGCCATCAATGTGAGGAAGGTATTGATGAAGTTTGATAAAGAATATGATTACCGGATCAGGAGGTATTCAACACTTGGACGTATGTACAAAATTATTGACACAAAGGTGAAGGTAAAGGTCACCCGAATGATATTATCTGGATAGCTATCAATGTGAGGAAGCGATTGATGAAGTTTGGTAATGATTCGACAAACGGATCAAGAGATGGCAAATTTGGGTACGTCCAAAATTTACGTCCCACGAAGGTCAAGGTCACCAAGGTAAAGGTTAATGTCACCCGAATGACACTGGGTTGATAGCTATCAATGTGAGAAAGCTTATGATGATGTTTGGTAATGATCTGAATAACGGATCAAGAGATATGGGAACTTTGGCAACGTCCGAAACTTACGTCCCAAATTGTCGACGACAAATGACAAAATTGTGACCACTATGTCACACTTTCCACTATCGTGGGCAAGACAAAAACCTTAATGCAGATGTCTGACTGATAGATATTATGATCACTGTCTCACTTCCTGCAAGAGGGGTCAACAAAATTAAACGCACCTTGCAATGTGCTGATCAATATTCGTCAGGTTCGACTGTGCCGCGGTTCTAAGCTCCGGTGACTGGCTGTTTCTATGGACAGGCGACCCTCCTCCCTCCTGGCTGCTGATCTTTGGGGGACTGACGAGGACCATGTTGTTCTGCCCCTTCTTCTCCTTGATTTTGGCCAGCATTGCCTTGGCTTTATTCAGTGTGGCCGACGACTTGGTGGTGACAACCTTCACCTGAAGTTGCTCGGCAACGTTGTCGACCTGCGTCATTGTAAAATCATCCAAGTCTGGTACCTGTGAGCTCATCAACATCTGAGAACACAAGAGATCTGCTGAATTATTAGTCCCAGGGCTAGAGAGTTTATGGAGAACAGGAGTTAAATGTGTATCCTTTGGAGGTTTGAAAGGTGAAGAAATAATATTTCTTGAAGATGAAGGAACAGGATCAGATCTCCACTTCTTTGGTGAACAAATTTCATCAAAATTGCACTTCCTTTTTACTGGCTCCCTTTTTGGCTGGACAGTACCGGTATGTTTCTGATTGAATTGTTTAATTGTATTATCACTAGAATTATAATCACTGCTTGCAATTTGTACAACCCCATCCTTAAACGCAGAAGTCTCCCCTTCAATATCTTTGCCTTCAGCATGTTCAGGAATATCATTTGCGTTACTATCTTGGAAACTAAAATCAATATCTGGACTAAAATCTTCCACTTCCTTCATATTTTCTCCATCATTGCCACTTTCAGTACCTGCATCAACATCAGTATTTCTATCATTCTCGTCATTGTAAGCATCTAGTGGACATCTGTCACTATCACTGTAATTGCATTCATCATCAAAATATGCAAAATCAATCTGTGGTGAAACAAAATCATCATCATCATCATCCAAAAACTTACAGCTCAGTTGATCTGTTGCTGTGACTTCAACAGTTTCTTTACTATCAATAACTGCCTTATCAACTCCTTGCCTGGGTATAAGTGGTGAATGTATTTGTGAAAGCTGGCTTCCATCTACAAGACTATTTGTGGGTGACAACGTGTTTAGGGAACGACAAGGTGGCAATGTTTCACCCACCCCAGGTACTGCTGGCATTTCACAATGTTCAAGAGTAAGAGCCGGCAATGGACGAAGACATACAAGGTCTTCTTCACAGTCAATGTCATCATCCGTGTAACACACGCTGGCATCTACAATTCTTTGGCTGGATAAAACATCACCTGAAGAGACGGTCTCTAAATTTGTATCAGAATTATCAGTGTCACATTCTGCGTCATTGGTAGTATGTCCACTATAATGAATATCTGAACTCTCTTGCACAAAAATGGTTTCAGAATTCTCAGAAGTGTCTTTAATACATTCTTTAGAAATAGGTTCTTCCAATTTCTGTTCAATACAATCACAGTGATCATGTACCTGGTTGCTCACAGTACAAGGCTTCATTTCAACCTCTTTTGGTGTATCATTTGCAGGAACCATTTCAAAACAGTTCATCTCTGCATAGGCTGATCCAGGGTTTGCTTTACCATTCTCGTAATTCACAGCTACTATTTCATGAGGAGTTTCATTGAAAGCCTTCTCTATCAGAATTGCTTGACCTGATTGGCCACTGTCACTACTTGCACACATATGGATCAATGTATTAGGAGTTTTCACCACAATTTTAGGATCAGAATTCTATTATATTTTTGCTGGATAATAGAGTGCGATTCTTCTTCCAACACATTCTCTAGAGATGTCTCCAATACTTCGGCAATGTCCATCGATGAATTGACCAACTTATTTTCAATTCTGTCAATACCACAGTCATGATCTGTTGATTCTTCCAATGTGATCTGGTTTTCAGAAGCAAATTCTTCATATGAGATGTGTTCTGAGCCTGAAGTCGAATGTTGTAACGCAGTCCTTTCTTCCTCACTATCTTTATCAGCTAGCAATTCCTCAGAAAATACGTCAATATTCACATTTGCATTATCAACATTTTCTGTGAATTCCCTTTTTGACTTGGAGTCATTTGTTTCATGCAGAACATACCTCCCAGCAATGTCAGTATTCAAAAGAGAAGGTTCAGAAATGTTATAGGTCTTCTTTGTGGGTGACCAGAATTTGAAAAATCTCTTGACAATTTTTGAAATACTTTTCTTCCTAGCATTCCAGACGGAATTGTCTTTTATATTTGTGCACTTAATTTTTGCATCACCGGCATCATCGGATATATTCTTCTTAGACACAGATTGTCTTACAGGGCTGTTGTCATTGCAAATTTTCTTTCGCTGCGATTGACAGTCATATTCATGGCTAGATACTTTACGCTTTCTTTCATTGAATTCCATGTCTTCTAACTGAATAATTGCTTCTTCTTCAGTTTTACTGTAACCAGTGATGGATTCGGTATTTTCAGCTGCTACAGCTTGTGACACTGCCACAAACTTCTCACTTATACTGATTATGTTTGTTATCATCTTAGTTTTGGAATTCGATTCTGTAACTTCCATATCGACATCAGAACCAGTATGCTCAGAACCTGGGTCAACAGTATAAAGTTCAGATTCAGCATTTGGAACTGCACTTTCACACGCTTTGTTTGCGATGCCAATATCAGCCACTGAATTCACTGTATTATTTTTCTTAATTTCATTGTGTTCATGTAACATATATATTTCTGAGCTAGTGTCAATTACTTTATGTTTTATATCTGCATCTCCTTCAATTGATGAATACAGCAATTCATTTTCTGCTTCTGAGTCCATATCCCCAATTTCATCAACAATGCTACACTTATCAGTATCAGCATTCATGTTGGGCATCATAGTTTTCACTTGTGGATCTACACAATTGGAATAAACCTTTGTAGAAAGTAAACCTTTGTAGAAAGTATGTCAGCTTTAATGGCACCTGAATCAATTGTTTCAGCCATACACTCAACTGTCTCAGTTTTGGCACTTTTGATTGTCTCAAGTTCAGATTCTGTACGCGTTACCTGCATGCCATTTTGTAAAGTAGCATTCATAGTTTTTACCAATGTTTTAGAATCAGACATGTTTTCCTTACTTTCATCGAGAAATAAGCAAGAGCTTTCTTCAGTGGTATTCTCTTCTGAAACTTTTGGCTGAGGACAGATCTCTATCTCAGAAGAATGCACAAACGCTAAGCCTTCTTCGTTAACACAATTTCGATGCAACAAATTTAGTGGATTGTCTGGATATTTAGTTTCTAAATGTTCACAGGATGATCTCGTAACCAAATCTTTGCTTAGTTCATATCTGTTTACATGCATCACATTTTCACCATCAGATTCATCTTCACTGTCTGACTCAACTTCAAACCCATCGTCTTCTGAAGAAAACTCATCATAGTCAATAGAATCTGACAGTACCAAGTTTGGCTGGTAATCTGCTGGTTCACATGTGGTAATGTTGTGTTCATCAGCTGTATTATCTCCGGTGTTCATTACATCTGGAATATATTTCTGACATACTTCAGCGTTCCTTACTGAAACTACAACACATTCATGTTCATCGTTCGAATCACAAGCAATGTCATCAACGGACTTCTCACTTGGTTCCTTAATAACGTGGTAAGTTTCAGATGATGCTATTTCTGACATTTCTATTTCAGTTGAATCATTAGACAGCCCTGCCTCATCACCCACCAACACAGATGTAACCAAATGTGCTGTATCTGTTTCAGTTTTATCATTTGATTGGGATTCAATAAAACTATTTGAATCATCATTGCAAGTAAGTGTGAAAGGTTTCTTCTCATGGTTTATATTATTCTTGTTTAGATTTTCATTAGGCTTTAGTTCACCATTTGCACTTTCAATTTGTTCAGCACCGGATATTTCATCGGTGTCAAATTCCTTGTCCAGAACATTATATAATTGTTGATCATTGCAGTCATCTTCCATTATAGAAGGAATTTCGTCGATGTATCTCTGTTCATCATTGACACTTTCTTCAGTCATATGTACTATAGTAATTGATTCTGCTTCTAATGAGTGACTTTCTTCAGGAAACTCTATTCCATTGTCAGTATGATCTCTTGTCTTTTCATGTAGTACACTTTCAGCAAGTTGATTTTCATTGTCGTATAAATTGTGTTGCCGTTGTACATTTTCTTCCCTACAAACATGGTCAGATTCATTGCCAGATTCAACAAGATGTTGGCATTCATCATTTGTATCAATTTCCGTGTTCATTAACTCACTACTACAAATAGATTTGCATTCAGTTATTTCAAAATATTTTATTTCTGTCCCGACACGATTTGTTATGTCATTACTAGGGCCGACTTGATCCTGCATTTCGCTTGATTTCTTAGAGAACAAATCTACATCAGTGCTTACAGTATTGTTAGCTAACTCAACCACTTGTACTTGGCATGCTTTTATACTTTTAATATCTATTGTTGTTGAAGCATTCACACAAACACTGGAATTTTCAACGTTCAAGTTACATGATTTATCAGCTATACTGTTCTGTAGAGCAGAAATACCCTTTTTAATGCGCGATTCAAAATCTGATATCGCCAAACTAGAACCAGCTTGTAGTGGGTAGTCTTTCAGGAAAGAATAACTCTCGGAGACTGGAGGTAAGACAAGAGATTGGCTTGTTTGAATACCTTCATCATTTGTTAGAGATGCTTTGTCAACTACAGGGAATTGATTGCATATCGCCGCTGTTTGGATGCTAACATCCATCGTTGGAGATTTTGTTCTCTCGCATACTTTTGTCACCTCTTCACTAGCTATTGGCTTATTAGTATTACAGGTTTCTGAAGCACATTGTTTATGCAGTGACATTTTCATTGCAACTGAATCATCAGATGTTTGCTGAGATGCTTTATTTAACACAGTCACCGTTTCTGATTCCATAGCAATATTCATTTCATTGGTAGTGTCGCAACTGGGGGCATTATATTCACTCACTATGGCAGTTCCCGCAATTTGTGTAATGCCATCTTTATTCTTTTGATTTTCACAACTTATTTCCGTAGATACTGGTCCTGTAGTTTTGTTAGTTACCATCCTATTGTCTTGGATCTCACCTTGACCATCATCATGTGCTTGCTCTGAATTGCTAACATCAAATTCCGCAGCTTTTTCGTGAGTTTGTACTGCTTTCACTCCTTGATCTCTGTCACTGTGATTACCATTTTGCTGGCTGTCCCATGACCGTTTCTGAAATTATAATATGTAAACGTAAATGTCACATATATATGTGGCTGTGACTGGAGAAATGGAGCTTATGCGATTTGCACTTGGTCAAATAGCTCACTCCTGTATCCTGATAACGGTTTATGTTGCATGTTAAAAGCATAACGGGGGCTTCGATGATGTAATGGTAAACAGTGCAGATCCTGTGCAGATCCTGTGCAGATCCTGTGCAGATCCTGTCGCAAAATCCATAAGCAATTTACAATGACGTATAGTAAGTTCAAGAAATAGAATTTCGGCAAACAAGATCAGCGTAGCCCCAGATCTGATCGCTGTTCGTGTCTGTGGCCTCAACTATACCAAACTACTTTTGGCCTCAACTACCCCCTTGGCTATATAATCATAAACTCACCTAATAAATTTGTATTAGCACATTTCTAGAGAACTTTTCCAGGAAGCAGAAAGTAAATGACGCTTCAAACGCAACTTTGGAAATACTACTGCATCAGAACTCTTATGTAATGCAATGAAATTAGAGCTATGTACAGTAGTGAACTCAAATTATCCAGCCATATTTTGTAGTTTGGTTTCTATATTTACCATGTTTGTTTGTTTTGTTTGTTTATTAGTGTTTAACGGCCTATCAACAGCGAAGGTCATGTAAGGCCGGGCAAACGGGTTCGATCCCATTTTAACCTGCTGCATTGGGGGGAAAATCCCAAAATGAGAACGGAATATTTACATCGAGAACAAATATATTCAGCCCTGAAATTAGAATAATCTGACCTGGTGCCAGGTCCATACCACACCAAAGTCACTTGGCCCCTTCCCCTAAAATAGGATTACGAATATCGTAATACTCACATGAACAAATCTAGCAGTACGCGACAGACTGAAAATACATTTGAGGAGTACGCTACATGATAAAAAAGTATTGCGTACCGGACATTTTAATTGCTTTTTGGTACGCATTGGCTCTGATTTTAATTGGGTTTTTGCATTTTTTAATTGCGTATTTACGCAAATATTCACCTTATCTGGACCTCTGGTATTAGTGTAATATGCTTATTAATCATAATAAATGGTGATAAATGTGTAATGAAGTTTCACATCATAATCTCAATGGGTAACAGAGATAAACTATAGAAAGGCTTAACGCAATGTTTTGTTTATTCGTCACAATAAATATTTTACTTCAACGTAAAACTGTGCCAGCAGGGGTAGGGTGAAAATATGGATGGTGATCAATGTGTATATAATATATTTATTAAATATAAATATACTGATTTCATAAGAAACAATTCTAAATGAATATCATATAAAAACAACTCAAATGATACATTCTGTTTATTTCATAAGCACAGAATCATACATTGAAATTGTACTCATCACCTAACACGTTTTCACCATTATCTATTAAATTAATCATTAAATGTCCAGCCGCTATATTTAGAACTGATTTTATGCCTTGTCATCAATTCACGAGAGGAAAAGCATATTACCGCCCACACACGCGCTCACTTCGCTTCGTGCCACACCACCATCACATGCTAGTATAGCGATTCGAAATCACGTTTCAGGACAGACGTTATGGTTCACTATTGAATTTCTTCTACTCAAATTTATTTTAAAAATGTGAAGGTAAAAAAGGTCATGTTAATGGCGGCATGAGTGTGTTCCCAAAGCTCACATGTATCAAGTGTCCAAATATTGAAGCAATCCGTCCAGTAGTATTAAAGTTGTACCATTATCACGAACCTTGTACAAACTTTTTGACATTTCGGACGACGACGGAAAAAGCGGCGACTAGCGCGACTTCTGCTAAAGCAGGCGTGACAAAATTCTAGGTCCAAAATGGAGCGGGATGAACATGGATTTGTCACAGGGCGGTAGAGAACCATTAGAGCAGTGTGTGTATGAAATATGAAGCGGATGCGTGAAAGAAAAGAGAAATTATTGAGAAAACATTAAAACTTTTACGCATTTGCCTTACAAACAAAGTAAGTCCCCAGTGACCTTAACCTTGGGTGTCCAGGCATGGATCATGTGCGAAACAAAGCAGCATCCCTAGGGCCTAGACAGACATTGTGGGCAAATATTATTGAAATTTGTGAAGGAGTTATTGAGAAAACATTAAAAACTTAATGTATTTGCCTTACAAACAAGGTGAACATAAGTCTCCAGTGACCTTGACTTTGGGTGTTCGGGCGTGGGTCATATGCTAAACAAACACCATCCCTAGACAGACATTGGGCAAATATTGATGAAACTGGTGAATAAATTAAGGAGTAATTGAGAAAACATTCAAAACCTAAATGCATTTGCCTTACAAAGTGAACATAAGTCCCCAGTGACCTTGACTTTGGGTGTTCGGGCGTGGGTCGTATGCGACACAAAGCACCATCCCTAGGCAGACATTGTGGGCAAATATTATTGAAATTGGTGAAGGAGTTATTGAAAACATTGCCTTCCGGATGGACAGAGGTAAAACATAATGCATAATAAATTGATTGGGGGGGGGGGGGGGGGGGCATAAAAAGGCAGTGTGTTGCATGTTGTAATCACACGAGAACTCACCAAGTGAAGCACGTCCTCCGTTGTGAATGACTGGGTGAGGTGGCGGGCATGTTTCTTCGCCTTGCCCGATGGTGCCTCCACTGGGCGTGAAACAGGCACCCGGAATTCTTCAGACAGCTGAAATGAACTGAATGTTTGCTGTTTGTTTTCAGTTAGTCTTTTCTAAATACAAATGTGGCCTGTCGGCACACAGATGCCCCTGCTGAATGCAGATTTGTATTTTAGCCCTAGGGACTTTTGAACTTGGGCCGACCAACTCCATTTTCAAAAGGTACACATATGAAGTACAGTCAAACCTGTGCTAACGACCACCTGGGAATAGCGACCACCTGTCCAAAATGGTCAGTTAAAAATCCCCCCGTCCAATTTTGTTCTTTATAAGACCTTGGAATAACGACCAACCCTGAACTGCGACCAGCGGTCAGCTATTTTCATTCCCACAAGGCATTTTTGTACGTGAACAGCGGCCATGTCAAGTTTTTGTCAGCAAAAAAATATGCACCACAATCGCTATTTTCCTTTCATCACAATCTGGCCGCTATCATTTGAATTGTAACTGGTCGTATCCAATTAGTCATCGATTACATTCTTTTGAAAACATTTACCTTGCCCGATATGGTTGGTGTCATTTTGGCGACATTAAACATTTTCCATGAAATATATTGCATAACTCCATTAACGGTAATTCCCGATATGTAATCTGTGTCGTGTATAATTCCAATAGGCATAATGCAATTCCGCGTAAGTCATAAAACTCCATCATTAGTTGGTAAACTGTGTTTACACGATGCTGATTCATCTACAGTGACAAGACTAAGACTTCAAACACACACCACTTGTCAAGTATTACTATGTGTAAGTTTCACACCGCGGGGCACAAGGCCATTATCAAAGGTCAATACACGTGGTTGCTGACGTCAGTCACGTAGTCCACACTAGACTGGTACCCTGTCGGATGTGCAGCCTAGCGAAACAATACTACCGGGAATCAGTCTAAAGTGACATGAAAAACGTGTTTATGTGAATTGGGTCTCGATCTCCGACAAATCCCGGCTTATTGCATTAGCGGCCAGACCAGGCAGTGGATTCGCGTAGTCTGCCTATGGTTTACAATGCTCGCCAATCTCTAATTAAAAACATCAGTAATTACGTCAGCGGACATTGCCAATTCGTCATAGGCTGCTTAAATATTCGGGCTTGATCAGGATATTATACCATTGGACAGAAAGAAAATAAGCCTGGTGTTCTCTGCCGATTTGGACACCTATCTCGCGTGGGTTACTCGACTCGACACATTCAATGAAATATTTTTGTTACAAAAAAAATCGCGGTTTTCACAGGCCGCGCCATATAGGCTATCGTTTTAATAAAGACTATATGACCGTTATTAATTTCAACTGATGGTGTGAAAGTGAGAATAAGAAAACAAAATACTAATGGTCATGCTAATTAAACCACTTACATGTAATTACGACAAGCTATTAAATGATGCACCAAAGCAAGCCGCGGGATATACTTATCATGAAGATAATTATTCCCCTTTGTATATAATTTCCAAAACGAGGCTGGGTTCAGAACAATAACAAGATGACATAACAAAATAAATTGACTATTTTAGCCATTTTCATGCAATTTTTAATTGATAAAAAGCAGATACACTCCACGATCGTGCAATAGCGAATCGTCAGGTGGAAGTGTATACAGCCAAGACGTTTTCTATGCATGCATATAGATTACAATAGAATGCTAAATACATGGCCGACTTAGTTGTGAAACCGGGAAAATGTTTGACCCTTGGATCAACGACCACCTGTAAACAACGGCCACTTTGGCCACTTCCCTTTGCCGGTCGTTGTATTATCAAACTCGGACTTATAGTAATGGAGTTTATCATGCAATAATAAGCGAGAAAAACTATCTATTTTTGGCCCAAGTGACGTTGACTGCCACTGTATCTTCCACGGATCGACAAGTACAATTCAATATCACATCATAGTTAACCCTTACTACGCTGAATTAAATTTTATCGTCTGCTGGAAATGTTTTATTTTCAATATTTCTCGACAAAAACCTGGTTTTGACAGCACATGAGAATCATCTCCAGTGGAGACGATTCTCGTGTGCTGTCAAAACCAGGTTTTTGTCAAGAATTAAAGCAAAAATGAAAAACAGCAGACGTCAATTTTCGTCTACAGCGTAGGAAGGGTTAAGGAACCTAAATCTATTTACAATCAAGTAAAGGATTGGCAGACAAATTAATCGATCTATGGAATGTGAATTTGTCATACCTTTTGTCATACCATGGTGCAGCAATGACATGGGTATAATACAGACCACAAACAAACATTCTGTAAATGAACATGGCTCACTGATTGTTTCTGCTAACAATCGTGCAGCTCGATATATAGAAAGAGCTCCAGATAAGGTGCGTATTGGCGTATTGTATGCACTTATATTAGCAGAATACGCATTGATTATCAAAAGTGGGAGCGCAAAATACTCACAGAAATGTGAAAATACGCATTGATTTCAAATTGATAAGTGAAAATACTACAATAAAGTTGAAAATTTACTTAGTTGAGCTGCAAAAAGCAAACAGTGTAACAGTGTTTGTTTTTTCGGCTCAAATAAGTGAATTTTTAAATTTGTTTTATTTTTTTATCATTTGTTCCCTCATTTAATATTAAGGAAGAAAATCAATAATAAATTTGTAAAAGTAAAATACGCATTAAATTTGAAATCTGGGGGTATACTACTCTTTAGATACAAAACTTATCTGGAGCTCTGATATAGAGGATCTCAAACGAGTTCCCATTGATTTATGAGTCGTGCACAGTTTATAGAGGCTCAGTGCATAAAATTGCGGACAAGTTTCATTAAAATTTAAATCTCATATGGAAACTGGTCTGAGATTCTGTTTATCACAGGACTTCACTGGCCAAGCCGCCAAAGAGTAGCCAACGTGGAGATATCCAAAATGTTTCAATGAGCAGACGCCATTGACTATTTTCGCATCTAAAAATTAAAAATCTCCACAGAAAAAAATAGTTTTAATCCCTGCAAGAAAATTACTATAACTATGCCATAATTATAATAGGTTCCTTCATATTACAAAACGGGAGCACATTCAAACAATTTAATTAATTTTAACGAGTCACTGACGCTTCTAATGACGTTTCATACATGATGACGTGAACGTCAAAACATCATTGCTTTGTCGCAACATTACGGACGTCATATGGAAATTCTGTATTTTATTCATTTAACATAATGTTGGCGCAAGATAAAAATACATAATTAGGGTGATGCGACCAGCCAATCAAATTCATTTCACGTGTTAGTACATGTGTTATATCACATTTAACAATGTTTTCATGTGATAAGGATCGATACTATTGGTTACAATAAAACACGATTGACTGAATAGTAAACAGTTCCGTCCAGAATCAGACTGTACAAATGTTTTACAAACAAATGTTTACAACTTTTCACACATCCGCTGGGAATCTTGTGACGATGATGGGACAAAAACTTACCAGATCTTTCACGACATTTTCCACAGCATGTGTGACAGGCTGTTGTACTGGTGCACGTGAACACATACATCTCTCAAACTGGAATGTAAGGGCAGCTCGGGTCAACAGAAAGGTGTTATGACTCGAGTATCTGACATACATGTGCAGAGCTCTAGATAAGTGTTGTATCTAAAGAGTAATATACCCCAAGATTTCAATTTCAATGCGCATTTAACTTTTACAAATGTATTATTGATTTCCTTCATTCTAAAATAGGGAACAAATGATATATTTATTTTTTTAATCACTTATTTGAGCTGCAAAGAGCAACTAAATATTTTTTTTAATTTATTACAGTATTTTCACTACCCATTATTTTGTACACTTTCGCAATTGGCGATAAAAATAAACAATTGGCGATAAAAAAATTACAATTTTCGAGAAAAAAAATCTTTTTATTTTTATTTTTTTCTCGAAAATTGTAATTTTTTATTGCCAATTGTTTTTTTTTTGAAGTGGCAATTTTTTTTTTCCCAGCGGAATCCCTGCAGATCAGTCTTGATCATGGTCTACATGCGCGCCATTCAGTTAATGAAACATCCATTATGCCTCTAGAAGACGGTATAGATCATTATCAAGCTACTGCAGTGTGCTAGCGGATTAAGATCAAGACTGGACACAAATCCATATCAGAATGTGCATCCGTACTAAGTCTGATCAGGATCTGCACTGTTTGCCATTCGATCAATGATACACATGTCATGCTTCTTACAAGCAATATAGATTGTTATCAGGCTGCAGGAGCTCCACTGGTCACAAATGCCATAAGCCCTATTTCCCCAATGAGACACGCCATGTGATTTTGTACCTTTGGACATCTGTGTGATTTCACTAAATACGTTTACAAAATGTACGTATTTCATGAAATTATGCAGATGTACAAAATCACATGGTGTGTCTCATAGATAGTGATACAATAAATGACTGCCTCACCATAAACTGGTACTCGGAGTCGGGCTGGCGCATTCTCATCCCGCTCGGCAGCTTCACGCCCGCTGGATGGCCGAACGTCACACGGTCACCCTCCTTCAGTACCACACTCCCTACATGGGATGGCAAAACTAGACATTACGTTTGTAAAACATGGATATGCCCCTATGGTATAATTTACTGTAAAAAAAAACGTATCTAAAAAACGTAAATGTCGTGTTAATGGTGACGCGAGTGTGTGACAAATGTTCAGGTGATTCAAGTGTCCAAGTATTGAAGCAATCCTTCAAGTAATATTGAAGATAATAAAATGTTGGAGAAACTTACAAAGTTTCAATGTAACAAAATGGCTAAGTATTTCAGCGACATTTTGAAGGTGACAAAGGTGAAGTTCGTGTTAATGCTGGCGCGAGTGTGTGACAAATGTTCAGGTGATTCAAGTTTCCAACTATTGAAGCAATTGAGAAACTCTTACACACATGTTTACGTAAATGTACACGGACAGACGGACAATCAAGAGCAACGCAATATCGTGCTATCGCATAGAGGGCATAAAACGTGGAAGTGAATGGGTTTAATTAAGTAACATAGGGAGAGAGACTTTGGTTTCAAGTCTCATCCGAAAGACCAATGGGATGGAAATACAATGAAAATACTTTGGAAACAGCAATGGCAGTTTGAACTCACAACCTCTGTGGTATTGAAATCAGGTGCTCTAACCTCTCAGCCACAACCTATCTCTGGGAACATGACAATATTAACCATTACTACGCTGAATTAGATGTTGTCGTCTGCTGGAAATGTTTTATTTTCAATATTTCTTGACAAAAACCTGTTTTGACAGCACATGAAAATCGTCTCCAGTGGAGACGATTCTCATGTGCTGTCAAAACCATTTTTTTTTTAAGAATTAAAGCCAAAATAAAAAACAGCAGACGACAATTTCCGTCAACAGCGTACGAAGGGTTAGTGGGCCTCATAATTTTAAATCTGGGCTCAGTTATTTTGACAAGATAAACATGGCTGTGACTGGAGAAATGGAGCTTATGGGATTTGCAACTCCCATTCAAATAGCACACTCCTGTAGCCCGATAATGACCTCTATTGCTTGTTAGAAGCATGACGGGAGTTTCATTGATGGAATGACGAACAATGCAGATCCTGATCAGACTGTGTGAATGGACAGGCTGATCTGGATCTACACTTGGTCGTAAAACAAAAAAGCTTTCTCCAGTCACAGCCACACATCAGCTCAGATCTGGAATAATCTCCCTACAAGCGAACAAGACATATTTTACCAACTTATCACCAGTCAGCAACGATCAAACAACTTTTGACGAGTGAAGATCCAGATCAGCCTGTATGCTTTCACCGGTAAACACATTAAAAATTGCAGATAATCTCACAATAATATTGATTTATTATTGATTTATTGTTAGGGCTTTACAGCCATTAACAGCAAGGTCCTATACAGACAGTAATGCACAGGTTGGCAGTATGTGGGAAGCACCATTCATTAATCATCGAATTTACAATCAAAGTACTGAAAGTACTGAGCTGCGAGCCCAACTGAAATGGGTGGTAAACAGTGTAAACAGTGTTTTAGTATATTCTCCTTTAAATATTTCAAATAGAGTAATTGTAGTAAATGGTGTTATGGGAAAATGTATAACACTCGACATATTTTGTATGTGGAGAGCTGTATAGAAACAGGAAGAATCCAGTAAGGCTTAGCATTTGTTTTTTATGCATTACATACACATCCGCATGAGCTCTGAAATTTTTATCAATTTTCGACATCATTTAAGGAAAATATGACTGATTTTCGAAATCAATATCGGCGAAATACGGCGATGCGATAAGGGTGGTAATTCCATATCCGGGCTCAATTATTGTAAGTACGCTATTACCACTCGCCCGCCCTGCCGCCCCCGCCCGCCCGCCCGCCCAGCCGCCCGCTTACTTTCGCCAATCCAATAGCCTGGATTTTTAAAAAAAAAAACTGGCTAATTACTACACTTGGTCCCAACAAGGAAATATAGTAATTTTGTTTCTAAGAATAGAACCACGCTTGATTTCGCTGAAACGAGTGAGTGAATAGGGTTTAACGTCCGCTTTTCTGACATAGAGGTACAAGCCTCAGGGAGTCTACACGCAGACGGGACGCTGAAACGAATATGCGTATACGTGTTTTTGAAAATCCAACTTCCAAGTTATAGTTTTGCATATTTATAATTTAGCGTCTAAATCCAAACTGGCAAGAAACACTGAATATATTCAATTGAGAATGTGTTTTAACACAAATTTTACATTGATTTACGATCGAAAGTGAGTTTTAAGCTGAAATAATAATGGTCTTATCGATTGACACCCGAGCAAGTCGCCCCTACACAGTTTCGGACCTAAAAATGAATTTGTGAGAAATAATAATTTAACTGTTTTAAATAATTTTAAATATATTAATTGGTTCATATCTTTTTTTGGAAGTGGCGACTTTTTTATTTTCCCCAGCGGAATCCCTGATAGGGGACGATGTTTGTTGACGGCCCTGAGCAATAAAATATACTGTTTTCAACAGTTTAATGAATTTACATAGTGTAATGTGTTATTAAAGGTGCATGCCCACTCAGTCGACACAACATGTTCTTTATATCAGAGACATCATCTGAGACATTTTCTTGAAAATAAAATATTCAATCATCATTACCCCACATATTGATTGGCATTATTATACATTTTATATCAGACATAAAGTTCCACACTGATGTCAGGGGCAATAATCGTATTTCCTTAAAATGTTAAAGGACATTACTATTTATTCTCTGTATTTATTTTTTGATGTGCAATGATCATACTTTATAATCTGTCGACTCATTTTTCAATTGCATATGAAAATAGCCTGATACCACCGTGCGTCTAACAGTAAAATAAATATTACTAAATGATTAGATCTGTATAGCGGGCACTCGCAATTTTTAGAACTGGTGGAATAGTGACACAATTATACACACATTTAATTCCTATAAAGAACATCTTGTGCCTTATGAGTGGGCATGCACCTTTAATACTATTAATTCCATTTGCTGGAAAGAAATGTATAGCTTGTACACAATCATTCATATGACACAGAACCTCATAATGTGAAAACAAATAAATTAGTGCTGACTGTCGAGATATTAAAACAAGAGGGCCATGATGGCCCTAATTCGCTCACCTGACTCCATGAAGACCAGAGGAGAATGTGACATTGAATGTTAATGTGTTTTAAAAAAATTGTGCTATTTTTAGACGGCGGTCATCTTGGATTAAGCGAGAACTCTCATTTTACCAAATCTGAAAATGCTTCACCCAAGGATCGGAACTTCCTATGAAGTTTGGCCAGCATCGGCCATGTGTTCCTGAGAAAAAGACTTTCAAAATCTCAAATAAATGGACCTTTTGGCGGCCATCATGGATGACATAATCATCCGATTCCGACAAATATTGCGCCAGAGCAATCGCCTCATCGATACCTTCAATTTGATATATGACATGTATTCAAGCATATAATAAAATTTGACCCCACGGGCCACGCCCATTTTCGACCCCGGGGTCACCATTTTCACAACTTTAAAAGAGCATTGTACATCGATCATTCCTACCAAGTTTCGTCGAAATCCGGCCAGTGGTTCATGAGAAAAAGATTTTTTAAGAATTTGTGCTATTTTTAGACGGCGTCCATCTTGGATTAGCGATGACCTCCATTATAACAAATCTGAAAAGGCTTCACCCATGGACCATAACTGTGAAGTTTGGCTACCATGGGCCAAGCGGATCATGTGAAGTAGAATTCTTAATAAAAGAACGACCTTTTGACCTTTCGGCGGCTATCTTGGATGACATAACCATCAGATTTCGACAAAACATTCACCAGAGTGATCGCCTCATTGATACCTTCGATTTGATATATAACATGACCATATTCGGTCACAAATAAAATTTGACCCCAATTTGACCCCAGGCCACGCCCATTTTCGACCCCGGGGTCACCATTTTAACAATTTTGAAAGAGCATTGTACATTGATCATTACTACCAAGTTTCGTCGATATACGGCTGGCGGTTCATGAGAAGATTTTTTAAGAATTTATGCTATTTTTAGACGGCGGCCATCTTGGATTAGCGATGACCTCCATTTTAATAAATCTGAAAAGGCTTCACCCATGGACCATAACTGTTAAGTTTGGCTACCATGGGCCAAGCGGTTCATGTGAAGAAGAATTTTGAAATCTCTAATAAAAGAACGACATTTTGACCTTTCGGCGGCTTGGATGACATAACCATCAGATTTCGACAAAAAATGCACCAGAGTGATCGCCTCTTTGATACCTTCAATTCGATATATGACTTGACCATATTCGGTCAAAAATAAAATTTGACCCAAATTTGACCTCACAGGCCACGCCCATTTTTGACCCCGGGGTCACTATTTTAACAACTTTGAAAGAGCATTGTACATTGATCATTCCTACCAAGTTTCGTCGAAATCCGGCTAGCGGTTCATGAGAAGAAGATTTTTTAAGAATTTATGCTATTTTTAGACGGCGGCCATCTTGGATTAGCGATGACCTCCATTTTAACAAATCTGAAAAGGCTTCACCCATGGACCAATAACTTTTAAGTTTGGCTACCATGGCCAAGCGATTCATGTGAAGAAGAATTTTGAAATCTCTAATAAAAGAACGACCTTTTGACCTTTCGGCGGCCATCTTGGATGACATAACCATCAGATTTCGAAAAAAAAAAATGCCACCAAGATGTGATCGCCTCTTTTGATACCTTCAATTCGATATATGACATGACCATATTCGGTTAAAAAATAAAATTTGTCCACCTCAATTTGACCCCACGGGCCACGCCCAGTTTTGACCCCAGGGTCACCATTTTAACAACTTTGAAAGAGCATTGTACATCGATCATTCCTACCAAGTTTTGTCGAAATCCGTTATGGGGCGGTTCTTGAGAAGAAGATTTGTGAAGAATTTGTGCTATTTTTAGACGGCGGCCATCTTGGATTACGCAATGACGTCATTTTAACAATTTTGTAATCCCCCTACCTAAGGACCATGATCATGAAGTTTGGTGACTATAGGCCCAATGGTTACTGAGGAGAAGACGTTTGAACATGTTCACGGACGACGGACGACGGACGACGGACACATTGCGGTAACAATAGCTCACATGAGCTTCGCTCAGGTGAGCTAATAAAAATTATGACAATTGTTATTTATATATGCAATAGAAGACTTCACCGAAAACCCAGGGCCCAATCTTCCAGATGGATTTGATGTAACAACAGCAACACCACTGGATTATTGTTGGCTTTTGTACAAGTCAGATATCATATGTTTTCTTCCATGGAGAGACATAAACAACTACGCTAGGAGTTCTGTTCATCTACAGCGAGCAATGCAAATTGGTCCAGAGACATAATTGATATTACAATTATATAGGTATTATATGCACAACTGAATTGTTATTTATGGTACATCATTGAAGTGAAACATTTTACCAGATTGACAATGATCCAGCTAATTTTTTTTCAGATGAAGACAATGCGACGTAATGGATGGTAGAAACTTGTAAGTGCTGGTAAATTTCAAATCTTACTAGCCCGGCTGGCTAGTACATATTTTTGCTTAGTTTCAAGCCCTGCTGTAGTATGTAAAAACAAGAAAAACATGGCGATGCAAGAAGATTCGGCAACACTTTTCTTGTAAACAGTTTTCATGAAATATCGCACATGTTCAGGCGCTGATCCAGGGGACCCCCACCCCCTACTCCCGGCAAAAAAATAAAAATAAAAGAAAATCTACAATACAGTTGGATGACTTTTCGTGGCCTAGGTGTCAGGAAATCGCATCTGCGGCGATCTGGCATTTAAACATTTCCTGGGGCAGGACCCCCACACCCCCCATTTTACAATGAGCATTGCGCTCGCGGAGCTCGGCTATGCCGACTTGTAATTACAGACACCCCCCTGCAATTATTTCTGTATTCGCGCATGATGTTCGATGGTACAAAATCACATGGCGTGTCTCGAATAGGTAATCATTCAATCTAGTCATGTACATGTCAGCAAATTGTTTTCACCTTACTCCATGTGAGTTTAATATCTCTAGTCAATAAAACAGTCATTTTACATTGTGTCTGCATATTTATTCCTTTGCATAAGGAACGTGTACCTTTAATAGTAATATATTATGGCATTATTTGGCGTTTCTAGGCCGAGATATGTTGCTAAATATATGTCGACAAAATTTCATATATTAAAAATAAATTATTTTTTTTACCTACCTACCTACCCACACCTCATTGGCCCGGGTAGCCGTACATAATATACATGTAAGTCAGATACAAATACAAACTAGATTTGTCAGTAAGCGAGGCTTACGGAATACCCCCCGCGTGGGCCCAGGTACCCCTAAATATATAAAATTTTCTAAGTGTGGGCTTGTGACCTTGACTCTGGGCTTAGCGGGGGCGGAACGAACGTGAATGTGAAGCAGATCTGAGAGCAAGGAAATACAAGTTATAACCGATTTCTCTGATGATAAGTTTTGTAAAGAGACTAAGTATGTGATCTTGACCTTGGGATTAGCTGGGATATGTCACAGCATGATAGTAGAGCCTTACAGAAATGCATGCATGAAATATTAAGAATTTTAGATGAAGTTAGAACATATTTCTCTGATGTTAAGTTTTCTAAAGAGACCATGTATTTGACCTTGACCTTGGGATCAGCGGGGGTTGGACGGTCGTGGATTTGGCACATCATGGTTGTAGAGCCTTACAGGAATGCATGTGTGAAATATTAAGTATTTTAGATGAAGGAAATAGAAGTTATAACAATATTTCTCTGATGTTAAGTTTTGTAAAGAGACTAAGTATTTGACCTTGACCATGGGATCAGCGGGGGTTGGACGGTCATGGATTTGGCACAGCATGGTAGTAGAGCTTTACAGGAATGCATGTGTGAAATATTAAGCATTTTAGATGAAGGAAATAGAAGTTATAACAATATTTCTCTGATGTTAAGTTTTGTAAAGCGACTTTGACCTTGACCTTGGGATCAGCGGGGGTTGGACGGTCGTGGATTTGGCACAGCATGGTAGTAGAGCCTTACAGGAATGCATGTGTGAAATATTAAGCATCTTAGAAGAAGGAAATAGAAGTTATAACAATATTTCTCTGATGTGAAGTTTACGGACGCACGGACGCACGGACGCACGGACAACCTGACTCCAGTATACCCCCCCACAACTCGTTGCGGGGGGTATAAATATACAATTACAGATATTCACCCTCTTTTGCTCTTGCAGTACTGGGTAGAAATCGCTGTTCTATTAAGACTTCATGGTTGAGTGGTACATTAGAATCATCATTAATGAGACCTGAATTTTCAATAAAAAACTTGCAAGTGTTATTAAAGGCCCTGAACGGCTCAGTATTACAATTTTCCGATTTTTTCAAACACAAAAACATGTTTGCCAACTGATTTAGTACACAAAACTAACATATACTGCCTAATAGATACATCTCAAGTCTTGAGATTTACATCTTAATCGCAATGTAAACACAACAAAAACTTGTTTTGTGTACCACTCAGTGTAAAATGTCAATATTGACAATTTCATTTCCGTAACCCAACGATAAACTCCGGCTATCGGAATTCATCGGCCGCGAATCGGGGAGTTGAGGAGTTGACCCGAGCGTCTATCGGAAAATTGATCGGGCTTTGAAACACGCAACCTGCTGTTTGTTTATCAACAAATATTGATATTTTCATCGATTACAAACTCAAATTTGTACCAAAATGAATGCAAACAGTTTCAAAGTGTGTGTAAATAGAAACCTGTTGGATTTATGTGTGGGAAAACCCAATAGGAGGCCAAATTCGGCAACTTGAGCCGCATAGGGGCTTTAAAACAAGAGGCCCAAATGGGCCTGTATCGCTCACCTAAAAGCCTCCATAGTGGTCATCTTGATTTCACAAAGACTCTTCACTTACAACTTCAAATGTTCCACAGAATTTGTTGGTACCTTCTGATCTAACATATATTGCGAATGTGCATGTGATTTACTGCTATACCTTCGATTTGATATATAAAATGACCATATCCGGTCAAAAATAAAATTTGACCCCTATTTGACCCCTCGGGCCATGACCATTTTTGACCCAGAGGCCACCATATGAACAAATCTGAATCAGCGTTAACTATCCATCATTCATACAAAGTTTCGTCGAAATCGGCCTCTGGCGGTTTGTTGAGAAGATTTTTTTGACAATTTGACCTACTTTTCAACAGCAGACATCTTAGTGAATGTGGATGACCTCCATTTTCTAACAAAAATGGACAGGCTTCACCCACAGACCATTACAGTTAAGTTTGGCCAATATCGACCAAGCAGTTCACAAGAAGATACGTTTGAAATCTTTAGTAAAAGAACAACTTTTTTACCTTTCGTGGCATCTTGGTGGCCATCTTTGATGACAAAATCATCTGATTTAGACAAAAAATGCTCCAGAGTGATAGACTAGTCGATACCTTCGATTTGATATATTATATAACCATATTCGGGCAAAAATATAATTTGACCCCTAGTTGACCCCTCGGGCCAAGTCCATTTTTGACCCAGGGGCCACCATATGAACAAATCTGAAACAGTGTTAACTATCAATCATTCACACCAAGTTTCGTCGAAATCGGCCTGGAGGTTTGTGAGAAGAACATTGTTTGACAATTTGACCTACTTTTCAATGGCGGACATCTTGGATTTGGTGATGACCTCCATTTTAACAAAAATGGACAGGCTTCACCCACAGACCATTACAGTTAAGTTTCGCCAATATCGGCCAAGCAGTTCACAAGAAGAATACGTTTGAAATCTTTAGTAAAAGAACAACTTTTTTACCTTTCGGTGGCCATCTTTGATGACAAAATCATCTGATTTAGACAAAAAATGGTCCAGAGTGATCAACTAGTCGATACCTTCGATTTGATATATTATATGACCATATTCGGGCAAAAATATAATTTGACCCCTAGTTGACCCCTCGGGCCAAGTCCATTTTTGACCCAGGGGCCACCATATGAACAAATCTGAAACAGTGTTAACTATCAATCATTCACACCAAGTTTCGTCGAAATCGGCCTGGAGGTTTGTGAGAAGAACATTGTTTGACAATTTGACCTACTTTTCAATGGCGGACATCTTGGATTTGGTGATGACCTCCATTTTAACAAAAATGGACAGGCTTCACCCACACCATTACAGTTAAGTTTCGCCAATATCGGCCAGCATTCAGAAGAATACGTTTGAAATCTTTAGTTAAAAGAACCTTTTTTTCACTTTTTTACCTTTCGGTGGCCATCTTTGATGACAAAATCATCTGATTTAGACAAAAAAATGGTCCAGAGTTGATCAACTAGTCGATACCTTCGATTTGATATATTATAGACCATATTCGGGCAAAAATATAATTGACCCCTAGTTACCCCTCGGGCCACGCCCATTTTTGACCCAGGGGCCACCATAGAACAAATCTGAAACAGCTCTAACTATCGATCATTCATACCCAGTATCGTCGAAATCGGCCAGGCGGTTCGTGAGAAGATTTTTTAAGAATTTGACCTACTTCTCAACGGCGGCCATCTTGGATTTGGTGATGACCTCCATTTTAACAAAAATGAACAGGCTTCAACCACAGACCATTACAATTAAGTTTGGCCAATATCGGCCAAGCAGTTTACAAGAAGAAGACGTTTGAAATCTTTAATAAAAGAATGACCATTTGAACTATCGGTGGCCATCTTGGATGACGTAATCATATGATTTAGACAAAAAATGTTCCAGAGTGATTGTCTCGTCGATACCTTCGATTTGATATATTACACGACTATATTCGGTTAAAAATAAAATTTGACCCCTCCCTATTTGACCCCATCGGGCGACGCCCCATTTTTGACCCACGGGCCACCATATGAACAAATCTGAAACAGCGCTAACTATCGATCATTCCTACCAAGTATCGTCGAAATCGGCCTGGCGGTTCGTGAGAAGAAGATTTTTTAAGAATTTGACCTACTTTCCATGGCGGCCATCTTGGATTGTCGATGACCTCCATTTTAACATATCTGAAATGGCATCACCCATATATCATCCCTGTGAAGTTTGACCAATATCGGCTCAGCAGTTCGGGAGAAGAAGATGATTGAAAATGTTCACGGACGGACGGACGGACGGACAGACGACGGACGACGGACACTTTGCCATAACAATAGCTCACATGAGCTTTGCTCAGGTGAGCTAAAAAAATTGGAGTGGCGATTTTTTTATTTTCCCCAGCGGAATCCCTGACTGTGTTTAAAAGCATTTAAAAAAAAAGAAGAGATGTCCCAATACTTAAGGTGCAGAAATTATTGATTTTTTTTTTAAATTGTGATGTCCCAAAACTTGTTTCCTAAAAAATAATTATTTCTCCCCAAAACGGGGGTGTCCCAATATAAAGGGTGTCCCAATACATAGGGTAAATACGGTAGTCTCTATACATCAGGCCTTTCCCGGGAAATAATTTAAGGCGCTGGGGTATTTCACTGTGAACGTCATATTTTGATTAGTCATATTTATTAAATTGGGCATATACACATATATCTTGTTTAATATATGTTTAAACCTTATAATACACTCCTATAGTGCTTTCAAGGATCAAATGGAAATGAAACTAACTGAAAAACAATTATCAAAATTGGAACCTATTTATATTCTATCTGAAATTTATAGCACTGGGGTACCTTGTTTTTGAAATTAAGGCCCAGCGCTATAATGGGCTGGGGAAAGGCCTGTACATATACATGTATTTGCAGGCCATCGACTGTTAACATATAAATGGTTCTTCAGCTAAATACCAAACTTTGAGCAAGTGAGAAAGGGCTGACGGATACCCCAGGCCATCACCTGGACCAACTAGATAGCCGGTAAATCCGACAAATGTTCCCCGATGAAGCCTGGATTGAAATTCAAAGTCCTTGACGCTGGGTAAAACAAGAGGCCCAAATGGGCCTGTATCGCTCACCTAAAAGCCTCCATAGTGGTCATCTTGATTTCACAAAGACTCTTCACTTACAACTTCAAATGTTCCACAGAATTTGTTGGTACCTTCTGATCTAACATATATTGCGAATGTGCATGTGATTTACTGCTATACCTTCGATTTGATATATAAAATGACCATATTCGGTCAAAAATAAAATTTGACCCCTATTTGACCCCTCGGGCCATGACCATTTTTGACCCAGAGGCCACCATATGAACAAATCTGAATCAGCGTTAACTATCCATCATTCATACAAAGTTTCGTCGAAATCGGCCTGGCGGTTTGTGAGAAGATTTTTTTGACAATTTGACCTACTTTTCAACGGCGGACATCTTGGATTTGGTGATGACCTCCATTTTAACAAAAATGGACAGGCTTCACCCACAGACCATTACAGTTAAGTTTCGCCAATAATCGGCCAAGCAGTTCACAAGAAGAATACGTTTGAAATCTTTAGTAAAAGAACAACTTTTTTACCTTTCGGTGGCCATCTTTGATGACAAAATCATCTGATTTAGACAAAAAATGGTCCAGAGTGATCAACTAGTCGATACCTTCGATTTGATATATTATAGACCATATTCGGCGGCAAAAATAATAATTGACCCCTAGTTCACACGGGCGGGCCACGCCCATTTTTGACCCAGGGGCCACCATATGAACAAATCTGAAACAGTGCTAACTATCGATCATTCATACCCAGTAATCGTCGAAATCGGCATGGCGGTTCGTGAGAAGAAGATTTTTTAAGAATTTGACCTACTTCTCAACGGCGGCCATCTTGGATTTGGTGATGACCTCCATTTTAACAAAAAATTAACAGGCTTCAACCACAGACCATTACAGTTAAGTTTGGCCAATATCGGCCAAGCAGTTTACAAGAAGACGTTTGAAATCTTTAGTAAAAGAATGACCATTTGAACTATCGGTGGCCATCTTGGATGACGTAATCATATGATTTAGACAAAAAATGTTCCAGAGTGATTGTCTCGTCGATACCTTCTATTTGATATATTACATGACTATATTCGGTTAAAAATAAAATTTGACCCCTATTTGACCCCTCGGGCGACGCCCATTTTTGACCCACGGGCCACCATATGAACAAATCTGAAACAGCGCTAACTATCGATCATTCATACCAAGTATCGTCGAAATCGGCCTAGCGGTTCGTGACAAGAAGACTTTTTAAGAATTTGACCTACTTTTCCATGGCGGCCATCTTGGATTGTCGATGACCTCCATTTTAACAAATCTGAAATGGCATCCCCCATGTATCATCCCTGTGAAGTTTGACCAATATCTGCTCAGCAGTTCGGGAGAAGAAGATGATTGAAAATGTTCACGGACGGACGGACGCCGGACGCCGGACGCCGGACGCCGGACGACGGACACTTTGCCATAACAATAGCTCACATGAGCTTTGCTCAGGTGAGCTAAAAATGGTGATAAATGTATTTGTTTGTTTGTTTGTTTGTTGGGGTTTAACGGCCTATCAACAGCTATGGTCATTTAAGGCCGGGTCAATGGGTTTAGTACTAAATCCCATATATTACCTGTACAAGTACATGTACATGTTCAAGTACATGTACAAATGGGGGGAAAATCCCAAAATCAGAACTGAATATTTACAATAAAAAAACTATATTCAGCCCGAAAAATCATGATCTGTTGTGATAAATGTGTATATGAAGTTTCACATCATAATCTCAATTGGTAACATAGATAAATTCTAGAAATGCTTTACAAAATGTTTTGTTTATTAGTCAAAATAAATATTTGGATGCTAATTTGAATTGGATTTGAAAAACTTTAAAGTAAAACTTTAACATCAAACATGAATGGCCCGTTGGCAGATTGGAGAAACTGAGAAACTGTGGCAAAGTTAATTAACCAAAGTGATAAGTATTCACACGTACATTTATGAAAGTCAAAAGGTCAAGGTCATATTAAGGGTAGTGTTGATGTGTGACATTTGTCCACAAGTATGATGTATTGAAATATTAAAGTAATCCACCAAGGGATATAGAAGTTATGACAGAAATGAGAAGCTGCGGCAAACTAATAATGTGTGAAAAAGTTCAAGTTGTCACGGTTAAAAGGTCAAGGTCATATTAAGGACAGCATGGATGTGTGGCATTTTTCCAAAGGTATGCTGTGTTGAAATAGTTAAGTAAATCTTCAAGGAATATAGAAGTTATGACAGAATTGAGAAACTCCGGCGAACTTCTTAATGTGGGAAAAAGTTCAAAGTTGTCAAGGTCAAAAGGTCAAGGTCAAGGTCATATTAAGGGCAGCATGGATGTGTGGCATTTGTCCACAGATATACTGTGTTGAAATATTCAAGTAATCCTTCAAGGATAAATATAGAAGTTATAACAGAATTTTGAAACTCCGGCGAACTTTTTATTTTGTGGGACAAAGTTCAAAGTTGTTACGGTTAAAAGGTCAAGGTCATATTAAGGGCAGCATGGATGTGTGGCATTTATCCACAGGTATCCTGTGTTGAAATATTTAAGTAATCCTTCAAGGGATATAGAAGTTGTAACAGAATTTCGAAACTATGGCGAACTTCTTAATGTGCCGGACACACGGATGAACGGACAGACACACGACACACAGTCCAAACCAGGGCTTCTAAATTTTTCAGTTTGTCGGTTCTGGACCGAATTTTTAAATCTCAGACCGATTGAGATTTGCGAACTATCCATAAAATTTGGTCCGAAAATAATGAAATCCGGCTGCTATTTCTCGATCCACGCTCCGAATGTCCAAACTAATACACGACATGCCACTGGTTATTGGTGTGACGTGTGAAATTACACACCTCGATAACCATGATAACGGATATCTCGATTACAATAGCTGCCAAGTGCCTTGTGTTACCAGATATTGATTTTCTAGCCACACACGCCCATGTGACGTATTGTGTGGGTCAATTAGGGTCTTGCGTCGCCAATTATTTATGACAATGGCCATCGATCGATCGTATTTAAAATTAAGGCACAAACAAAGCGAAACAAAATAACATGCTGTGGTATGTAAAAATAACACTGTTTAGTTTGGTTATACATGTATACAACCAAGAGCTATACTGGTCACAATTCCTATAAGCCCTATTTCTCCAGTCACAGCCACAAGTAAGAAAAACACTGCACAAATTACCAGTCAATTCAGACTCACAAAATCAAACATTGTCCGGTCAATAACCTGATCAGCTGGCAATTGCGGTAACAGCTGTTCCATTTACCTCTTAATAGTTGTGGCTAGTTGATATTATCATTATTTACTTGACAGAAATACAATTATCTTGCTTCCCTAACATTTTAAAACTTGATTAACTATTTTATCTTGTATTGATGTAACAGCCAATTTATGACATCACATCGAAGAGCCTGTATGTATTAAATGTTTCAAACACAACTTTTACCGTATAAACAAGAATTCCGCCACGGAAGCGGTGTCGCGCCTGCCGAGGCATTTGACCGTGAACATTACAAGTAAATAAGTGACCTTGACCTTCAGAATTTGGATGTGGGGTGTGCATAATGAAGCATCATCCGTAGACAAACATTGATGTGAAATATTATCAATGTCTGGAAAGGGGTTAAAGAGATATTGTGAAAGAAGAGGCCCAAATGGGCCTGTATCGCTCACCTAAAAGCCTCCATAGTGGTCATCTTGATTTCACAAAGACTCTTCACTTACAACTTCAAATGTTCCACAGAATTTGTTGGTACCTTCTGATCTAACATATATTGCGAATGTGCATGTGATTTACTGCTATACCTTCGATTTGATATATAAAATAAAGACCATATTCGGTCAAAAATAAAATTTGACCCCTATTTGACCCCTCGGGCCATGACCATTTTTTTTTTGACCCAGAGGCCACCATATGAACAAATCTGAATCAGCGTTAACTATCCATCATTCATACAAAGTTTCGTCGAAATCGGCCTGGCGGTTTTGTGAGAAGATTTTTTTGACAATTTGACCTACTTTTCAACAGCGGACATCTTGGATTTGGTGGATGATCCTCCATTTTTAACAAAAATGGACAGGCTTCACCCACGACCATTACAGTTAAGTTTCGCCAATATCGGCCAAGCAGTTCACAAGAAGAATACGTTTGAAATCTTTAGTAAAAGAACAACTTTTTTACCTTTCGGTGGCCATCTTTGATGACAAAATCATCTGATTTAGACAAAAAATGTCCAGAGTGATCAACTAGTCGATACCTTCGATTTGATATATTATATGACCATATTCAGGCACAAAAATATAATTTGACCACTAGTTGACCCCTCGGGCCACGCCCATTTTTGACCCAGGGGGGCCACCATATGAACAAATCTGAAACAGCGCTAACTATCGATCATTCATACCCAGTATCGTCAAAATCGGCCTGGCGGTTCGTGAGAAGAAGATTTTTTAAGAATTTGACCTACTTCTCAACGGCGGCCATCTTGGATTTGGTGATGACCTCCATTTTAACAAAAATTAACAGGCTTCAACCACAGACCATTACAGTTAAGTTTGGCCAATATCGGCCAAGCAGTTTACAAGAAGACGTTTGAAATCTTTAGTAAAAGAATGACCATTTGAACTATCGGTGGCCAATCTTGGATGACGTAATCATATGATTTAGACAAAAAATGTTCCAGAGTGATTGTCTCGTCGATACCTTCGATTTGATATATTACATGACTATATTCGGTAAAAATAAAATAAAATTTGACCCCTATTTGACCCCTCGGGCGACGCCCATTTTTGACCCACGGGCCGGGCCACCATATGAACAAATCTGAAACAGCGCTGACTATCGATCATTCATACCAAGTATCGTCGAAATCGCCTAGCGGTTCGTGAGAAGAAGATTTTTTAAGAATTGACCTACTTTTCCATGGCGGCCATCTTGGATTGTCGATGACCTCCATTTTAACAAATCTGAAATGGCATCACCCATATATCATCCCTGTGAAGTTTGACCAATATCGGCTCAGCAGTTCGGGAGAAGAAGATGATTGAAAATGTTCAAGGACGGACGGACGACGGACGACGGACACTTTGCCATAACAATAGCTCACATGAGCTTTGCTCAGGTGAGCTAAAAAGACAGTAATACTTCTAATAAACCCGCAGATGACAATGTCACTCTCCTGCGCTGCAAGAGCCAAAGTTTGATTTAGCATATGTAATACATGTAATTGATTTTATGTTATCATTCATATTACCCATGATCCAACTGAACCAGCCCCACTCTGTAAAAAGTGAAGTTCAATCCTACTGTGCATCTACATATTTAAATCGTGTATTAACCCTTTCAACACTACAGTCGTTTATATAGGTGTTTTTAAACAGTGTAGATCCAGACGAGCCGGCTCATCAGGATCTGCACTCTTTGCAAGTAATTTTCATATTTGTTAAAAAAAAAAAAAACAAGAAACGAGGCAAAGCCACGAAGGCCAGGTTTTTTCCAAGCATAGACACTTGGATAACATAATTATACCCACTTTTATTTTTGTAGACTAGATGGCCGTGGCCTGCATGTCGCTTGCCTTGGGGCGAGGCATGGACACTAAAAAATAGATATAGTAGATGGAAAAACTTAACCAAAAAACATTAACCGGACACACGGACGAACGGACGGACGTATGCGTGCCAAAATGCCGACGATATCGCGCATTTCCGCAAGCAGGTGTGACAATGATGATAAACACCCATGTGAAGTATCAAGGTATTGGGTGAAGCAGTTGCAGAGATATAGTACACAAAAAAACTTAACAAAAAAATTCAAACAGTAATTTGACCTTGACATTGGGCACAGGATCGCGCTTTTCCGCAAGCAGGTGCAACAATGATGATAAACACCCATGTGAAGTATGAACCTATTGGGTGAAGCAGTTGCAGAGATATAGTACAGGAAAAAACTTTAACAAAAAAATTCAAAGTAATTTGACCTTGACATTGGGCACAGGATCGCGCTTTCCGCAAGCAGGTGCGACAATGATGATAAACACCCATGTGAAGTATCAAGTATGGGTGAAGCAGTTGCAGAGATATAGTACACGAAAAAAACATTTAACAAAAAAATTCAAAGTAATTTGACCTTGACATTGGGCACAGGATCGCGCTTTCCGCAAGCAGGTGCGACAATGATGATAAACACCCATGTGATGTATCAAGGTATTGGGTGAAGCAATTGCGAGATATAGTACACGAAAAAACTTTAACAAAAAAATTCAAAGTAATTTGACCTTGACATTGGGCACAGGATCGCGCTTTCCGCAAGCAGGTGCGACAATGATGATAAACACCCATGTGAAGTATCAAGGTATTGGGTGAAGCAGTTGCAGAGATATAGTACACGAAAAAACTTTAACAAAAAAATTCAAAGTAATTTGACCTTGACATTGGGCACAGGATCGCGCTTTCCGCAAGCAGGTGCGACAATGATGATAAACACCCATGTGATGTATCAAGGTAATTGGGTGAAGCAGTTGCAGAGATATAGTACACGAAAAAACTTTAACAAAAAATTCAAAGTAATTTGACCTTGACATTGGGCACAGGATCGCGCTTTCCGCAAGCAGGTGCGACAATGATGATAAACACCCATGTGAAGTATCAAGGTATTGGGTGAAGCAGTTGCAGAGATATAGTAAACACGAAAAAACTTTAACAAAAAAATTCAAAGTAATTTGACCTTGACATTGGGCACAGGATCGCGCTTTCCGCAAGCAGGTGCAACAATGATGATAAACACCCATGTGAAGTATCAAGGTATTGGGTGAAGCAGTTGCAGAGATATAGTAACACGAAAAAACTTTAACAAAAAAATTCAAAGTAATTTGACCTTGACATTGGGCATAGGATCGCGCTTTCCGCAAGCAGGTGCGACAATGATGATAAACACCCATGTGATGTATCAAGGTAATTGGTGAAGCAGTTGCAGAGATATAGTACACGAAAAAACTTAACAAAAAAATTCAAAGTAATTTGACCTTGACATTGGGCACAGGATCGCGCTTTCCGCAAGCAGGTGCGACAATGATGATAAACACCCATGTGAAGTATCAAGGTATTGGGTGAAGCAGTTGCAGAGATATAGTACACGAAAAAACTTTAACAAAAAAATTCAAAGTAATTTGACCTTGACATTGGGCACAGGATCGCGCTTTCCGCAAGCAGTGCAACAATGATGATAAACACCCATGTGAAGTATCAAGGTATTGGGTGAAGCAGTTGCAGAGATATAGTACACAAAAAAACATTTAACAAAAAAATTCAAAGTAATTTGACCTTGACATTGGGCACAGGGGCCGCACGGTTGGGGTCTAGAATGAAAATATGGATGATGATAAACACCCATGTGAAGTTTCAAGGTAATGGGCGAAGCAGTTGCAGAGATATAGTATAACGAAAAAGTTTTAAAAACCAAAACAAAAAACTTTAACCAGACGTACGTTAAAAAGTTAACGTTGAAAATGGCTAAGTCAATTACGTAGAAATAATAGGTGAAGGTAAAAAAAATGGTCACAATGTTGGATAGTTGTATGTGGTAGGCACCCCTTGGTTATGAAGCTGTGAAAGTTTGGTGGTCCTAGGTGGTACAGTACCAAAGAAATGGACTTAAACACGAAAACTTAACATTGTAAACGCGAAAACTTAACATTGAAAATGGCTAAGTCGACTGCGCGGAAAAAATGGGTGAAGTTAACGTTGAAAATGGCTAAGTCAATTACGTAGAAATAATAGGTGAAGGTAAAAAAATGGTCACATGTTGGATAGTGATATGTGGTGGGTACCCCTTGATTATGAAGCTGTGCAAGTTTGGTGGTCCTAGGTGGTACAGTACCAAAGAAATGGACTTAAACACGAAAACTTAACATTGTAAACGCGAAAACTTAACATTGATTGTGGACGCCGCCCGCCCGCAGCCCTGCCGCCCGCCCGCCCGCGCCCGCCGCCCGCCCGCCCGCCGCCCACCCGCCCGCCCGCCCGCCCGGCGGCTTTCGCCAATCCAATAGCCTGGATTTTTTTTCAAAAAACCTGGCTAAAAATTATAAATCGATTATTTGAAAAGTATTTTGTGTTGAATGGAATTGACCGAAAATTAACATATTATGTATATATAATCCATTCCAGTTATTTAGGGCTGAAAGGGTTAAATGTTAAAGTTGTTGGTAACATTATGTATTGACAAGCCAATGTACAATCTGTTCCGATCCCCACACTGGTTATAAAACAAAACGCGGCTGGCTCCGTCAGATCATAGTCTTTGCTTGAACCTGTATTACTCTGTGTATATTATATTCTTCTACTAGATTCATATTTATAATGTCTTTATTTCCCAAACCTATAATATGAGGTGAAATGGGGGGTGGGGAGGGGGTGGGGAAGGGGTTAAAACAAAGAAAGGAAAAAAAAAACGCACAAAAGCAGAGATTTATTATAGCACCCGCAACAAGCTCAGCTGAAGATGAAATCTTATTTTGGTATTTTTGTTATATAAATTAAACTTTTGAAATGATAAAGTCTTCCCAAATTTTTGTAAACTTTTCAAGTTTGTTGGCCATTATTGCTGCCTTCCTGGATGTTTCATACAATAGTTGAATTCGATGCTTCAGTACGCTGAGACTTGGAACTACTTTTGAACACCGGCAATAATAGAGATAGTATTTAGTTTCTAATACATGTAGTATTAATTGTTTGAAGATACTTATTGTTTTTTCGTAAATCCCAATGAATGATTTTTCGTTAATTGTAATAGTTATATTTTTGGTCGCTAACCATTCTTGAAGTTCCCTAAATATGGTTTTTGTAACCTTACAATCCCAAAACAAATGTTTTATTGTTTCCGAAAACTTCTTACAGAATGTACATAATGGACTACTGACAATTTTAATCTTATTTAGGAAATCATTTGTGGCCAGAATATTGTGGTTTATTCGGTACTGGAACCCTTTTCCAGTTGCGTCTTTTGTTATGATATGCGGCCATAAATATATTTTCTTCCATGTTTCATTGTTAAAATTATAGGTGGAGTTCCATTTAATTTTACCAGCTGGAGTTTCAGAATTGGAGTTTAATGCGAGGTACATGTCTTTTGTCCCGGTGTCACAGGAAATTCTCCCCCCTGGAAATCTTCCCCACCGCAGGGAAAGATTTCCAGGGTCGAGCCTGGAAATATTCCCCCCACCCCGGAAGTAAATTTCCTAGGAAATTCTCCCCCTCGCAGCAGGGTGATTTCAATATTTCCAGGCTCGACCCTAGGAAATTCTCACACCTGGAAATTCTCCCCCCCCCCACCCCACCCAAAAGTTTGTGTTTGAATGCTACAAAGCAGAATTTTTCCCACCAAACATGTGCACATAGGCACAATGTATGTCATTTGGTAGTATAAGAAAGGGGAACATAAAAAATCACCTCCCTCACACGCCACCCCAATCTACCATGATATGCATAGTGTAAGTCCCTTCATAGACAAGAATATCACAAGATTGGGGGAAGATTTCTGATCAAGTGAAAAATGTTTGTGTAGAAACAGTTAGCATGGACGCATATTGGCGGGGGGTTGAGGGGAGATTTTCCTAGATTCCCCCCCCCCCCCCCACCAACCATCAACCATATGCATAGCGGATGTGAATGTCTCTTTGAAGACAAGAATACCCACATGTGAGTATTTCGATGAAATAATGTATGTTGGTGAAATAACAGATAGCATTTGGCATGTATTGAGAGAGGGGGGGGGGGATTTCCTAAGAAATATCCCCCCAACCATATACCATATGCATAGCGGATGTGAATGTCTCTTTGTAGACAAGAATAACCAAAAGAGACAATCACTGCTGTCTGTTCTACACCAACGTACATTATTTTTGTTTATCATCGAGAAATACTCTCCCAATCGTGGGCTATCTTGTCTACAGAGACGTCCACGTCCCCAGTATGCATATGGTAGATGGTGGCAGGGGGGATATTTCCTAGGAAAATCGCCCCCCCCACCCCCCCTCCAATACATGCCACATGCTATCTCTTCACCAACTTTCATTTCATTTCATCAGAAATACTCCCCTAATCACCTGCTATTCTTCTCCTTTTCTACAAAGAGACATTCACATCCACTTTGCATATGGTAGATGGTGGGGGGGAATATTTCCTAGGAAAATCTCCCCCCACCCCCACCCCCCACCCCCCTACATGCCACATGCTGTCTGTTCTACACAAACACAAACATACATTATTTTGTTTCTTGAGAAATACTCCCCCAATCGTGGGCTATTCTTGTCCACATCCACTATGCATATGGTAGATGGTGGGAATATTTCATAGGAAAATACCCCCCCCCCCCCCCGACCAATACATGCCACATGCTATCTGTTCTACACCAACATACATTATTTCATTTCATCAGAAATACTCCCCCAATCGTGGGCTGTTCTTGTCTACAAAGAGACGTCCACATCCACTATGCATATGGTAGATGGTGGCAGGGGGGGGAATTTTCCTAGGAAAATCCCCCCCCCCCACCAATACATGCCACATGCTATCTGTTTTACACCAACATACATGATTTCATTTCATCAGAAATACTCGCCCAATCGTGGGCTGTTCTTGTCTACAAAGAGACGACCATATCCACTATGCATATGGTAGATGGTGGCGGGGGGAATATTTCCTAGGAAAATCTCCCCCCCCCACCAATACATGCCACATGCTTGCTGTTCTACACAGATATACTGATTATATTTTCTAGATCCACCCCCACCTTGTGCTATACATTTATACCAATCATATGCAGCTATGGTAGAGATTTAACCTAGAGAACTCTCTACCAGCCAACATACATAATAGTTATGGTACGGTAATGGGGAATTATTGCATATACCAGAAAATAGAATCTCTACCGCCCCACCATCACTATATTGTCTATGTATAGATATTATACTAAATTGGATAGCTCTTTTATAGAAAATGCTGCCTCGCCTATTCACATACTTCTCCACAAGCAGACATACATTATGACTATGTTAGTTGGGTATACGTCATGTAGGGATATTACGTCCTCTGTTACCAACAGACTGGTTCTAGCATGTGCATTTTGTATGCTCCTGAGCACAATATCAACAATGTATATGAAAATACATTAAAAGTTTTGTGGACAGTGTCTGTGAAGGTGGTGATGGGGGGGGGGGGTAACTTCCAGGCGGGGAGGAATATTTCCTAGGCTTAAGCTAGGAAGATTTCCAGGGGGGGGAGATTTCCTGTTACACCGGTTTTGTTTTTTAGGTATATTTAGTTTGTATGGAGTAAATGGCATTTGTAACTTTTTTTCGATATTGATAAGTTTCAAACATTTACCCCAATCTTTTATTGCTTTCACAAGGCCATAATATTGAAGAAAGTTTATATTTATGTTGAAATTGTTTTTAAGTTCATTTTGAGAGGCAAAAGTTCCATCAATTTTGATAATGTCATTTATAAAACATATTCCCTTATCAAACCATACCTTATTGAAGAAGGTTGTCCCACATTTTATGTCCTTATTAAAAAATAATGGGCTAGAAAGAGTTTTGACAGAGGTTATAACACATCAATAAATAACATTATCATTACTGGGGATTTCAACATTAACACACTAAATCAACCAGCAACAAAAATAGACAACCTTATTGCCTCGTATAACCTCACTCAACTAATTTCAGAGCCAACTAACTGTACCGAACACTCACAGACTCTAATAGACCAAATTATCGTGAAGAATAGACAAACTGTTGCCACAAGTTTTGTAGCAGATGCTTTCGTCCCAGACCTAATTAGGTACCACTCACCTATAGTAGTAGTTCTTACCTTCCCTAAACCTGAACACACCTCATTCAAACGCCACATCTGGAAATACGATGAAGGCGACTTCGACAAATACCGTCGACATCTAAGTAACACTAACTGGGAAACTGCAATAACACCTAATGATCTAGAAACATCTGTCAATAACATCAGTTCCACTATCATTAATGCAGCGAAACAGTCCATACCGAATAAAATATTAACTATAGACTTAACGATATACCATGGATGAAAAGTAATGTCAGAAAACTAATAAGACAATGAAGAAGACTGCATAAACAAGCTAAAACTATCAATACGGAACAATCCTGGCTAAAATTCAGAAACAAAAGAAATGAAGTAACAAAACACATTCAAAAAGCGAAACAAGAGTACAAACAATCCATGATAGATAAAATTAACCAGGACAATATCACAGCCAAATCATGGTTCAAAATGATAAAATCATTGTTATCCAATACAAATTGTAGCAACCAGATACCTATACTAATTGACAATAACATGACAGCGTCTTCAGATATAGACAAAGCAAACCTATTGAATGAACATTTCTGTAGACAATCAAACGTAGATGACACAAACAAAAACATACCACAAGGTCATACAAACTACAACAATACGCTCTCAATTATAGTTATATCAAAACAGGACGTAGAAGAGGCAATCAATCAAATTGACCCTTCCAAAGCATCAGGTCCCGACACAATAAGCCCTCGCCTGTTAAGAGAAGGAGTGAACGAACTCTCAGCACCTTTAGCCAACCTATTTAATGTATCTATATCTAGTTCCATATTCCCGTCGGCATGGAAAATGGCCAATGTTACCCCAATCTATAAGAAATCCAATCCTTCAAACGCCACTAACTACCGACCAATACCGGTATCATTACTTAGTTGTCTAGGCAAACTTATGGAAAGGTGTATCCACAAATACTTATATAATTACTTAACTGCCAATAACATACTAACCCAGTACCAGTCCGGCTTTAGACTGGAAAGGAAACAGATGTTATCAGACATTTACCCCAACGTTAAGTTTATGAATGTGCTAAGTTTGTGACCTTGACCCTGGGGTAAGGGGTGGGCGGTGGGTCATGGATTTGCTATAGCACGATAGAGTATCATCAGATGAATGCATGTATGAAATATCAAGGCGTTCCTTGTAAAGAAACAGAAGTTATAAAAAGACATTTACTCCAACGTTAAATTTATGATGTTGATCTTGGGGAAAGGGGTGGGGGTGGGTCATGGATTTGCTGTAGCACAATAGAGGATCATCAGATGAATGCATGTATGAAATATCAAAGCGTTCCCTGTAAATAAACAGAAGTTACACAACATTTACCCCAACGTTAAGTTTATGAACATGCTATGTTTGTGACCTTGACCTTGGGGTAAGGGTTGGGTGGTGGATTGTGGATTTGCTGCAGCATGATAGAGGGTCATCTGAGGAATGCATGTATGAAATATCAAGGCATCCCATGAAAGGAAACAGATGTTATAAGACATTTACCTCAACGTTAAGTTTATGAATGTGCTAAGTTTGTGACCTTGACCTTAGGGTAAGGGGTGGGTCATGGATTTGCTATAGCACGATAGAGTATCATCAGATGAATGCATGTATGAAATATGAAGGCGTTCCCTGTAAATAAACAGAAGTTACACAACATTTACCCCAACGTTAAGTTTATGAACATGCTAAGTTTGTGACCTTGACCTTGGGGTAAGGGTTGGGTGGTGGGTCGTGCATTTGCTACAGCATGATAGAGGGTCATCTGAGGAATGCATGTATGAAATATCAAGGCATCCCATGAAAGGAAACAGATGTTATAAGACATTTACCTCAACGTTAAGTTTATGAATGTGCTAAGTTTGTGACCTTGACCTTGGGGTAAGGGTTGGGTGGTGGATTGGATTTGCTACAGCATGATAGAGGGTCATCTGAGGAATGCATGTATGAAATATCAAGGCATCCCATGAAAGGAAACAGATGTTATAAGACATTTACCTCAACGTTAAGTTTATGAATGTGCTAAGGTTGTGACCTTGACCTTAGGGTAAGGGGTGGGTCATGGATTTGCTATAGCACGATAGAGTATCATCAGATGAATGCATGTATGAAATATGAAGGCATTCCCTGTAAACAAACAGAAGTTACACAACATTTACCCCAACGTTAAGTTTATGAACATGCTAAGTTTGTGACCTTGACCTTGGGGTAAGGGTTGGGTGGTGGGTCGTGCATTTGCTACAGCATGATAGAGGGTCATCTGAGGAATGCATGTATGAAATATCAAGGCATCCCATGAAAGGAAACAGATGTTATGAGACATTTACCTCAAAGTCAAGTTTATGAATGTGCTAAGTTTGTGACCTTGACCTTAGGGTAAGGGGTGGGGGTGGGTCATGGATTTGCTATAGCACGATAGAGTATCATCAGATGAATGCATGTATGAAATATGAAGGCTTTCCCAGTAAATAAACAGAAGTTACACAACATTTACCCCAAAGTTAAGTTTATGAACATGCTAAATTTGTGACCTTGACCTTGGGGTAAGGGTTGGGTGGTGGGTCGTGCATTTGCTACAGCATGAGAGGGTCATCTGAGGAATGCATGTATGAAATATCAAGGCGTTCCATGAAAAGAAACAGATGTTATGAGACATTTACCGCAACGTTAAGTTTATGAATGTACTAAGTTTGTGACCTTGACCTTGGGGTAAGGGATGGGTAGTGGGTCATGGATTTGCTATAGCATGATAGAGTATCATCAGATGGATGCATGTATGAAATATCAAGGCGTTCCTTGAAAGGAAACAGATGTTATAATACATTTACCCCAACGTTAAGTTTATGAATGTGCTAAGTTTGTGACCTTGACCTTGAGGAAAGGGGTGGGCGGTGGGTCATGGATTTGCTATAGCATGATAGAGTATCATCAGATGAATGCATGTATGAAATATTAAGGCGTTCCCTGTAAATAAACAGAAGTTACACAACATTTACCCCAACGTTAAGTTTATGAACATGCTAAGTTTGTGACCTTGACCTTGGGGTAAGGGTTGGGTGGTGGGTCGTGCATTTGTTACAGCATGATAGAGGGTCATCTGAGGAATGCATGTATGAAATATCAAGGCGTTCCATGAAAGGAAACAGATGTTATAAGACATTTACCCCAACGTTAAGTTTATGAATGTACTAAGTTTGTGACCTTGACCTTGGGTAAGGGGTGGGCGGTGGGTCATGGATTTGCTATAGCACGATAGGGTGTCATCAGATGAATACATGTATGAAATAGCAAGGCATTCCATGAAAGGAAACAGATGTGATAAGACATTTACCCCAACGTTAAGTTTATGAATGTGCTAAGTTTGTGACCTTGACCTTGGGGTAAGGGATGGGCGGTGGGTCATCGATTTGCTATAGCACGATAGAGTATCATCAGATGAATGCATGTATGAAATATCAAGGCGTTCCATGAAAGGAAACAGATGTTATAAGACATTTACCCCAACGTTAAGTTTATGAATGTGCTAAGTTTGTGACCTTGACCTTGGGGTAAGTGTTGGGTGGTGGGTCATGGATTTGCTACAGCATGACAGAGGGTCATTTGAGGAATGCATGTATGAAATAAGAAGGTGTTCCATGGAAGGAAACAGAAGTTA
Organism: Conchocele bisecta; assembly: GCA_029237695.1. NCBI lineage: Eukaryota > Metazoa > Mollusca > Bivalvia > Lucinida > Thyasiridae > Conchocele > Conchocele bisecta. Next base: position 105,257,694 of record CM055265.1, read on the forward strand.
TAAGACATTTACCCCAACGTTAAGACGCCAGGGGTATGCCATAAGCTCTTCTGCACTTCGTGCAGGCGAGCTAAAGATATACTCCTGATTTGTTTGGCGGATATTTTGACCGCTAGCATGCAAAGAGTTAAGGATGGTGCAAGGAATAATGTAAGCAAACAGAATATGGCAGGCACCCATCAGCTGGCACCCATACTAAACTCTCACTTTGCACCGAAACTTCTTGCAAAACAAACTCACCAGCAATTTTGATGTTATTGACAAAGACGCCATTGAGGCTGTCGTCAAACAGGCAGTGCTGGTTTTCTGCCTGGCGCACGATGCGGGCGTGGCATCGGGAGATGTAGGCATGTTGGATGTAGTTGCTAGAGCCCAGGATGAAGTCCACCTGAAGGGGGTTCCGGCCGATCATGTACGTCACTCGGCAGAAACTGAAAATAACGCATGTACTGCTTGCATAGAAGTGTTGTGCATAGGTCTTAGTTACAAGGGAACATTTTGAGTTTTGGGCCAGTTCGTCTTAAAGCCATTGACCGACGCTTGAACTCTACATTCAGAGTGTATCTAAACATATTTAATAAATGCAGATATTGAATAAAGCTAATCCTTATCTGCACTACTATACAATATTTTCTCACCAGAATTGTGTTGTAGTAGGTGTATTACGAAACCGAAAATTTATGATGCATGTAATAAATTTGTGGAACTACTTAGGCCATAATAAAATGTATGTCGGTTTGCCCGAACGTGACCGTTCCGAATAAATTGTGCGACCAAAATTCTTTTATCGCCGAAAAAGCAAGATTTTTTTTTTAGTTTTTTTGAACTTGTTTGATTTCTTGACATTCGGTTAATAATTTAGCTCCATTTCCAGCCATTCGGCTCGTTTTGTTTCTCGGTGTCAGCTAAACGCTTTCGATCACGTTGTCGTGTTATTACGTAAACAACAAGCGTTTCAGCGAATAAATTAGAAACATAACGTCAAACCATCTTGCAAAATTCACCAGCTCTACAACCTGGAAGCAGGTATACATCACAGGTTGAAGTAACGGACCGAGGTCTATAAATACATTAAATATGCCTAAAAGCATCAATAAATGAAGATTTTTTTTTGATTTTTTACCCCCTCCATCTAATCATTATAGGGAAGGTGTGCAACTTGTTAATAGGCCGAGCCCATACGGGCTCGAGACAACGGACTCTCACGAATCGTCAACCGAGTTATATCATTGTCGCCTATTGCAGAAGTTGGGACAATGTTAGTATTCCACAACGATATATTCCCCATTGCGCTATGTCAACGCGTTTTTGAGCTATCGATTGTTTTGTTGTAAAAAAATTATCATCATTGCTAGGTCGGGAAAGAACGGACACATTTCCGAGGCCGATACTGCTATATAAAGGAGTAAACATCGGGTTGAAAATACACTTTTACGTCGTCCCGGCCCGTAAAGAAACATTTCGCATAGAGAAAACATTGTTTCCAATCGAACATTTGATCAAACCTACATTTATACCCGTCCTGTGCGTCACGACAGACAATTTAATCGCACAGACATTTCTATCATTTCTCAGGAAGCCATTTTGTATAAGCATCGTGGGACAGGTTTATTCGCTGGAACTCGTGCACTTACTATGTGGTAAAAAAACGGAACTTTTATAAACGGTTATAATTCATATTTTATAATACCTATGTTGATGGTAAAAGTATCAAGTTAAAGGTATGTCTCTCTACTCCGATTTCAAGTTTTGTCAAAATAAATTTTTTCTGTTTGGCAACATATGAGAATCGTCGGTGGGGTCAAATTTTATTTTTGACCGAATATGGTCATGTTATATATCAAATCAAAGGTATCAACGAGGCGATCACTCTGGTGCATTTTTGCTCTGGTGATCTCATCAACACGCATGAGCAAAACTAACCCGAATTTTCTGTCTGTAACACGGGGAAAGTCGCCCTGCGTTACCTGCGTTTTATAATTCGGATTACAGCAAAATATATGTCCAAAAGCGGAAGGCGAGATGGCCGCCGTCTAAAAATAGCATAAATTCTTAATTCTTCTCATGAACCGCCAGCTGGATTTCGGCGAAATTTGGTAGGAATGATCGATGTACAATGCTCTTTCAAAGTTGTTAAAATGGTGACCCAGGGGTAAAAAATGGGCGTAGCTGGCGGTTCATGAGAACGAAGATTTTTGATTAGCGACGACCTCCGTTTTAACAAATCTGAAAAGGCTTCACCCATGGACCATAACTGTGAAGTTTGGCCACCTTGGGCCACGCGGTGCGTGTGAAGAAGAATTTTGAAATCTCTAATAAAAGAACGACCGTTTGACCTTTCGGCGGCCATCGTGGATGACATGACCATCTAATTGCGACAAAAAATGTATCAGAGCGATCGCCTCTTTGATACCTTCGATTTGATATAGACATGATTATATTCGGTAAAAAATAAAATTTTACCCCACGGGCCACGCCCATTTTTGACCCCGGAGTCACCATTTTAACAACTTTGAAAGAGCATTGTACATCGATCATTCTTACCAAGTTTTGTCGAAATCCGGCTAGCGGTTCATGAGAAGATTTTTTAAGAATTTATGCTATTTTTAGACGGCGGCCATCTTGGATTAGCGATAACCTCCGTTTTAACAAATCTGAAAAGGCTTCACCCATGGACCATAACTTTGAAGTTTGGCCACCATGGGCCACGCGGTTCATGTGAAGAAGAATTTTGAAATCTCTAATAAAAGAACGACCTTTTGACCTTTTGGCGGCCATCTTGGATGACATAGCCATCCGATTTCGACAAAAAAATGCACCAGAGTGATCGCCTCGTTGAAACCTTCGATTTGATATATAACATGACCATATTCGGTCAAAAATAAAATTTGACCCCACCGACAATTCTCATATGCTGCCAAAACATGTTTATTAGAAAAAAATATATTTTGACAAAACTTGAAATCGGAGTAGAGAGACATACCTTTAACTTGATACTTTTACCATCAACATAGGTATTATAAAATATGAATTATAACCGTTTATAAAAGTTCCGTTTTTTTACCACATAGTAAAGTGCACGAGCTCCAGCGAATAAACCTGTCCCACGATGTTTATACAAAATGGCTTCCCGAGAAATGATAGAAATGTCTGTGCGATTAATTGTCTGTCGTGACGCACAGGACGGGTATAAATGTAGGTTTGATGAAATGTTCGATTGGAAACAATGTTTTCTCTATGCGAAATGTTTCTTTACGGGCCGGGACGACGTAAGTGTATTTTCAACCCGATGTTTACTCCTTTATATAGCAGTATCGGCCTCGGAAATGTGTCCGTTCTTTCCCGACCTAGCAATGATGATAATTTGTTTACAACAAAACAATCGATAGCTCGAAAACGCGTTGACATAGCGCAATGGGGAATATATTGTTGCGGAATACTAACATTGTCCCAACTTCTGCAATAGGCGACAATGATATAACTCGGTTGACGATTCGTGAGAGTCCGTTGTCTCGAGCCCGTATGGGCTCGGCCTATTAACAAGTTGCACACCTTCCCTATAATGATTAGATGGAGGGGGTAAAAAAAATTATTTTTTTCTTCTTCATTTATTGATGCTTTTAGGCATATTTAATGTATTTATAGACCTCGGTCCGTTACTTCAACCTGTGGTATACATCAGTGTTCTGCCAAGAAATCGGAGACATGGGGCCAATGACCCCATGGGTAAAAAAAAGTGGGGACATTTTCAAAAGTGATGGGGTCACACATGGTATTTTGAAGAAAAACACTGCTTCAAACTATTAAATATCAGCAATTAAAGTAATTAATAGTTTGAAATAGTGTTTTGCTGAGCCCGACAATGGACTTGCAATAATTAATTCATGTAAATTTTCAGCATGTTGTGATTGTGAAAAAAACATGGAAATAAACATTAAAACATGATCATGATGTATTTGTAGTTCTTTATCATTCCATCGTCTCCCAGACAATACGCGCATTTCAAACGGCTTTTCTGATTGGCGGACCAAAATAGTTCGCTTTATACTTGTATCACTTATGTAAATATACCATCCAATGAAAACCGTCGATAGATGTATAGCTAAGCGCTGTTGCTATGCGAATTTTACATTTCCGGTACATTTCACGAGCGCCCCTAACACAGTTCGGACTTTTTTAATTTCGCAACCCGCGAACTCGGACCGAATATTTAATGCGCCCGTTGACCATCGGTAATTTTTTTCTTGCGCCCTTGACGATTTTTCCGCGCCAATAGCGCGATCCCGCGTCCTTGGCAGAACACTGAATACATGCACATGTATGCTGAATGCTGAGTGTCGTCCTTGTGTCAGACAAGCAATTCGGGAATTTGCCCCAGCTTTAAGACATAAACGAACAAATATTAAAATGTTAAAGATTGACAAAAATCTAAAATTTGTGGCTTTTACTGTAAATCGAGATTGTGATGACAGGAAAGACGCCGCTTCTACTTCAAGCTCGGCCAATGCGTTTGATGTCATGATGGCTTCCACTTCCTCCTGCACCAAACTTCCAAAACACACAGCTATCAGACGAGGTTTACAGGTGAAATAGTCTTCCGACACAATATTTAAATTAATATGAAACAAACCATTGCCTTGACAGCGAATGTCAATGTTTATTCATCAGCCAATATGCACCCCCACCCCGTCCCTAGTTGCGGGAAGTAACCCTGCATAATACTTGCGTATCGGCCATACCCCCCCTCAAGGTTTCCCCTGCAGAGCAGCAAATCAGATCTGGGTTGAAAGGGTTAAATAAATAAATAAATAAGTACTACATGTAGTATAGATGGAGTAGTCATGCTTCTAACAAGGAATACAAATTGTTTTCCAGTACAGGAGTGTGCCATTTGATCAGGAGCTACACTGGTCGCAAATCCCATTACACTGGTGGTCGCAAATCCCACAAGCTCCATTTCTCCAGTCACAGCCACATTTTTATACACATGGGGATGACTTCAATTTAAAGTTTAGTATATGCAGACTTCTATTAAAGTCAGATATAATTTCTAGTATCTACGCTAACATTTTATTTTTTTTGTTGTCTGCTGTTTTCCATTTTTATCATCAAAAACATGCTTTGACAGCACTTTAGAATAATTTGCAACATGCTTGGAAATGAATCTTAAGTGCTGTCAAACCATGTTTTTATTGAGAAATAAGGCAAGATATAAAAGCAACAGCAGACGACAATTGTTGTGAGTAGCGTTCTAAGTGTTAAGCTTTCAACATTAATGTTTTTATATGGCTGTGACTGGATATGGGGCTTATGGGTTTTGTGACCAGAGCAGATCCATATCAGCCTGTGCATGCGCAGTCCAATCAGGATCTGCACTGTTCGCCATTCCATCAATGAAACGCCCATCAAGCTTCTAGCAAGCAATATAGATCATTATCGGTATAGAGGAGTACTAGGGCTTCTAAAATGTTCAGTTTGTCGGTTCTGGACCGATTTTCGAAATCTCAGACCGATTGAGATTTGAAAACTAGTCTTAACAAGAGTGCCGCAAGTCACAAAATACGTCCGTCGAATATGGGCCAGACAACGAAGATGCAGAAATGTGAAGCTGTCACCAAGGCAAGAAACATTAATGAGAATTTGAAAGTCCATAGCATTATTTCTTCATCTCATTGTGCTAAATATGTATACTAATTTAGGCAGAGATAGAAAAGTAGAGTGTAAAGTAGAAATGATAGGGAATTGGATACAATAATGTAGAAAAAATGGCTAAGTTAAAAAGGTGATATTTTTGTTAAAAAATATTTTTTCGGCATCAAAACACCAAGGTGCACATCTTCAATATGTGTAGAAGACGTGTGTATAGTTTCAGAACGATCGACTGAACGGTTTTGGAGAAGTTGTGTACACAAACTCTGTACTGTATATAGAACTGTATAGAAAAATGTATAAAAAATGGCTAAGTTAAAAAGGTGATATTTTTGTTAAAAAATATTTTTTCGGCATAAAAACACCAAGGTGCACATCTTCAATATGTGTAGAAGACGTGTGTATAGTTTCAGCTCGATCGACTGAAAGGTTTCGGAGGAGTTGTGTACACAAACTCTGTACCGTATATAGAATTGTAAAGAAAAGTGTAGAAAAAATGGCTAAGTTAAAAAGGTGATATTTTTGTTAAAAAAAAAAAATTCAGCATAAAAACACCAAGGTGCACATCTTCAATATGTGTAGAAGACGTGTGTATAGTTTCAGCTCGATCGACTGAAAGGTTTCGGAGGAGTTGCGTACACAATCTCTGTACCGTATTTAGAATTGTATAGAAAAGTGTAGAAAAAATGGCTAAGTTAAAAAGGTGATATGTTTGTTAAAAAATATTTTTTCGGCATAAAAACACCAAGGTGCACATCTTCAAAATGTGTAGAAGACGTGTGTATAGTTTCAGATCGATCGACTGAACGGTTTCAGAGGAGTTGGGTACACAAACTCTGTACCGTATATAGAATTGTATAGAAAAGTGTAGAAAAAATGGCTAAGTTAAAAAGGTGATATTTTTGTTAAAAAATATTTTTTCGACATAAAAACACCAAGGTGCACATCTTCAATATGTGTAGAAAGACGTGTGTATAGTTCCAGATCGATCGACAGAACGGTTTCGGAGGAGTTGTGTACACGAACTATGCGCTTTTTCTTCAGCCGCCCGCCCGCCCGCCCTGCGGTAAAACATAATACGTACCGTTCTTTAAAAACGGTCGTATAAAAATCGGTCTGAGAAAAATTGCCAATCGGCTGCTATTTCGGTATCCACCTTGTAAATTTACCGTTTTAGACACCAAGTAATGTCCATTTTATGACACATATCCGGGGCATATCCATGTTAAAACAGTGTCGGGTAACAAATCGCTGTGTATTCAGTTTCTCCTAGTATTGATTTTTCCTAACACGCGCGTGGTAATTGGGACAGGTGTATGTGTTGATAGCAGCTTAGTGACTTAAATAGACTGGCTTCAGCGTAAAGATACGAGCTTTCCTAGACTCGCCATTTCTGATGTTAAAATAAAATAAAGAAACCATGCACTGTGTGGCCCTGACTATTCCATATTATGTTCGGAACTGTTACATTACGCTGTATTAGGGGTAATATTTTTGGTATATAAAATGTACGTACGAATGCTGCAGATCCTGATGGGACGGCTCGTGATTAGCCGGCTCATGTGATCTACAGTTCGCAAACATTTTGATAAAGGACAAGGTACGTCTGTCATGTTAAAAGCGTGCCTCATTAGGGATTAGGGATCAATTAAAGTCGATTTACTTTGAACTCGATCTGAGGGTTATAAAAACACCGAATGTTAATTCAATTGTACAAATTAAGTGTTTAACACGTAATTAAACTAGAAATGGACGCTTGTCGACAAGTGCATGTGTATCCCCCTCCCCAGATACACAAGTAGTTTGAAAAAAGGGTGTTCGAGTTATGCTCCGGAGACAAAATCAGTGACGGAAAAACAAAGGGAGATAACTAAAAAATTAGTGATGCAAGAGTTGTCATTCTTGCGTGACACACCTTTAGGGTCGTGGTCTATGCATGTGTAAAGTTTCATGAAAATATTCCAAACAGTGTTCGAGTTATGCTCCGGACACGAAATCAGTCCACGAAACAACAAAGGGAGATAACTAAGAAATTAACGACGCAAGAGTTGTCATTCTTACGTGCGAGACACCTTTGGGTCGTCTTCTATGCATGTGTGAAGCATAATCAACTAGAAAATGTGTTCATAGAACACGGATGTCCCACATATCGCTTTGATGATAAATGAGGCCAAATTCCAAGTCAAAATTTTCTTTTACCTGAGCGTTAAAGTTTTTGAAGCACCAAGTATGTGACCTTGACCCTGGGCTTGGCGGGGGCAGGACGAACGTGGATTTGGCACAGGGCGGTAGAGGACCATTAGAGCAATGCATATATGAAATATGAAGCTGATCCGTGAAAGAAAACAGAAATTATAAGATATTTACCTGAGCGTTAAAGTTTTTGAAGCACTAAGTATGTGATCTTAACCCAGGGCTTGGCGGGGGCAGCACGAACATGGATTTGGCACAGGGCGGTAGAGGACCATTAGAGCAATGTGTATATGAAATATGAAGGAGATCGGTCGAAGGATGAAGAAATTACGAGACATTTACCCGAGTGTTAAAGTTTTGTGACGGACGGACGGACGGGAGGACGTGACGCACGTTCCTACGAATGAATACTTGTTGGGTTTTTACTCTATAAAAATACCCAACAAGAGTACCCAACACTATCCTAACCCTACCCAATAAGATCCCTGTACGCTTACAACAAGTACCCATTTGTGTGTGCGGACGGACGGATGGACGGACGTTCTTACAGTACTATACTTATGTGGCTTATCACATGTTAAATATTAGCCACATAAAACGATTTTTAGCCACATAAAAGAATTTTTTAGGTGGCTAATTGTAACCAACCCTATCCTTTACCAAGTCCATAACCCTGTGGGGCTAGCCACATAAGTACCCTAATGTGTGCCCGGACGGACGGACGGACGGACAAGGGTAACATTAAATGCCCCCCTCCACTATCGTGGTGGGGCATAACAATATTCCAAAGGGTGTTCGAGTTATGCTCTGGATACAAAATCAGAGCACGAAACAACAAAGGGAGATAAGTAAACAAGAATTCCGCGGAATCAGATGCCTCGCCTTGTCCCGCCTTGACCTCGAGCCTGGGCCCGAAAGCAATTTTCACTGGCCCGAACATATTATACAACTAGAAAAAGTTGATGGTGCGCCATCGCAATATACCCACTTTCCCCAAATGCTAAGTCCGAAAGGGGGAGGTAATCCATGATGGAGGGTCGGATAAAAAATCCGAATTCACTTTGTGCATCAGCACATCAAAACGAAGCTACGAACCAAATATCAGGCGCGTAGGTATTAAGGTGAAAAAGTTTTTCGACCTACGAGGAAAAATAGTGAAAGGGGGAGATAATCCATGATGGAAGGTCAGATCAAAAATCCGAATTCACTTTGCGCATCATAACGAAGCTACATATCAACTATCAGAAATGTAGGTATTAAGGTGAGAAAGTTTTTTGACTTACAATGAACTAGAAAAAGTCGATGGCGCGCCATCGCAATATACCCACTTTCCCCAAATGCTAAGTCCGAAAGGGGGACACTTTGCGCATCAGCACATCAAAACGAAGCTACGAACCAAATATCAGACGCGTGGGTATAAAAAAGTGGGTATAAAAATAGGGAAATTCTGAGTCCGAAAGGGGGAGATAATCCATGATGGAGGGTCGGATCAAAAATCCGAATTCACTTTGCGCATCTGCACATGATAACGAAGCTACATACCAAATATCAGGCGCGTAGGTATGAAGGTGAAAAAGTTGTTCAAGTTACAAGGAAAAAATGGGAAATTCTGAGTCCGAAAGGGGGAGATAATCGATGATGGAGGGTTGGATGAAAAATCCGAATTCACTTTGCGCATATGCACATGATAATGAAGGTACATACCAAATATCAGGCGCGTAGGCATGAAGGTGAAAAAGTTTTTCGAGTTACAAGGAAACAAGAAACGAGGCAAAGCCACGAAGGCCAGGTTTTTTCCAAGCATAGACACTTGGATAACATAATTATACCCACTTTTTGTAGACTAGATGGCCTTGGCCTGCATGTCGCGCCTTGGGGCGAGGCATGGACACTAAAAAAATAGATATAGTAGATGGAAAAACTTTAACCAAAAAACTTTAACCGGACACACGGACGAACGGACGGACGTATGCCAAAATGCTGACGATATCGCGCTTTCCGCAAGCAGGTGTGACAATGATGATAAACACCCATGTGAAGAAACAAGGCATTGGGTGAAGCAGTTGCAGAGATATAGTACACAAAAAAAACTTTAACAAAAAAATTTAAAATTAAAGTAATTTGAACTTGACATAGGGCACAGGATCGCGCTTTCCGCAAGCAGCGGTGCGACAATGATGATAAACACCCATGTGAAGTATCAAGGTATTGGGTGAAGAAGCAGTTGCAGAGATATAGTACACAAAAAAAACTTTAACAAAAAAATAAAATTCAAATTAAAGTAATTTGACCTTGACATTGGGCACAGGATCGCGCTTTCCGCAAGCAGGTGCAACAATGATGATAAACACCCATGTGAAGTATCAAGGTATTGGGTGAAGCAGTTGCAGAGATATAGTACACGAAAAAAAATTAACAAAAAAATTCAAAGTAATTTGACCTTGACATTGGGCACAGGATCGCGCTTTCCGCAAGCAGGTGCGACAATGATGATAAGCACCCATGTGAAGTATCAAGGTATTGGGTGAAGCAGTTGCAGAGATATAGTACACGAAAAAACTTTAACAAAATAAATCAAAGTAATTTGACCTTGACATTGGGCACAGGATCGCGCTTTCCGCAAGCAGGTGCGACAATGATGATAAACACCCATGTGAAGTATCAAGGTATTGGGTGAAGCAGTTGCAGAGATATAGTACACGAAAAAATTTAACAAAAAAATTCAAAGTAATTTGACCTTGACATTGGGCACAGGGGTCCGCACGGTTGGGGGTTAGAATGAAAATATGGATGATGATAAACACCCATGTGAAGTTTCAAGGTAATGGGCGAAGCAGTTGCAGAGATATAGTATAACGAAAAAGTTTTAACCAAAAAACTCTAACCAGACGTACGTTAAAAAGTTAACGTTGAAAATGGCTAAGTCAATTACGTAGAAATAATAGGTGAAGGTAAAAAAATGGTCACATGTTGGATAGTTGTATGTGGTAGGCACCCCTTGGTTATGAAGCTGTGAAAGTTTGGTGGTCCTAGGTGGTACAGTACCAAAGAAATGGACTTAAACACGAAAACTTAACATTGTAAACGCGAAAACTTAACATTGAAAATGGCTAAGTCGAATGCGCGGAAAAAATGGGTGAAGTTAAAAAAAAAGTAACATGTTGGATAGTGATATGTGGTGGGTACCCTTGATTATGAAGCTGTGAAAGTTTGGTGGTCCTAGGTGGTACAGTACCAAAGAAATGGACTTAAACACACGAAAACTTAACATTGTAAACACGAAAACTTAACATTGAAAATGGCTAAGTCGACTACGCGGAAAAAATGGGTGAAGTTAAAAAAAAAGTAACATGTTTGATAGTGATATGTGGTGGGCACCCCTTGATTATGAAGCTGTGAAAGTTTGGTGGTCCTAGGTGGTACAGTAACAAAGAAATGGACTCAAACACGAAAACTTAACATTGAGTGGACGCCGCCCGCCGCCCACCGCCCACCGACGCCCGCCCGCCCGGCTTTCGCCAATCCAATAGCCTGGATTTTTTTTCAAAAAACCTGGCTAAATAAAAATGGGAAATTCTGAGTCCGAAAGGGGGAGATAATCCATGATGGAGGGTCGGATGAAAAATCCGAATTCACTTTGCGCATCTGCACATGATAACGAAGCTACATACCAAATATCAGGCGCGTAGGTATGAAGGTGAAAAAGTTTTTCGAGTTACAAGGAAAAAATGGGAAATTCTGAGTCCGAAAGGGGGAGATAATCGATGATGGAGGGTTGGATGAAAAATCTGAATTCACTTTGCGCATCTGCACATGATAACGAAGGTACATACCAAATATCAGGCGCCTAGGCATGAAGGTGAACATCTTTTTCGAGTTACAAGGAAAAAATGTTAAATTCTGAGTCCGAAAGGGGGAGATAATCCATGATGGAGGGTCGGATGAAAAATCCGAAATCACTTTGCGCATATGCACATGATAACGAAGCTACATACCAAATATCAGGCGCGTAGGTATGAAGGTGAAAAAGTTTTTCGAGTTACAAGAAACGTGACGGACGTACGGACGTACGGACGTACGGACACTCGTGACGAAAACAATATACCCATTTTCCCCCAAAAAAGTGGGTATAACTAGAAATGGACGCTTGTCGACAAGCGCATGTGTATCCCCCTCCCCAGATACACAAGTAGTTTGAAAGGGAATGTTCGAGTTATGCTCCGGAGACAAAATCAGTGACGGAAAAACAAAGGGAGATAACTAAAGAATTAGTGATGCAAAGAGTTGTCATTCTTGCGGGACACACCTTTAGGGTCGTGGTCTATGCATGTGTGAAGTTTTCATGAAAATATTCCAAAGGGTGTTCGAGTTATGCTCAGACACGAAATCAGTGCACGAAACAACAAAGGGAGATAACCAAGAAATTAACGACGCAAGAGTTGTCATTCTTACGTGCGACACACCTTTGGGTCGTCTTCTATCATGTGTGAAGTTTAATAAACTAGAAAATGTGTTCATAGAACACGGACATCCCACATATCGCTTTGATAATAAATGAGGCCAAATTGCAAGTCAAAATTTTCTTTTACCTGAGCGTTAAAGTTTTTGAAGCACCAAGTATGTGACCTTGACCCTGGGCTTGGCGGGGGCAGGACAAACGTGGATTTGGCACAGGGCGGTAGAGGACCATTAGAGCAATGCATATATGAAATATGAAGCTGATCCGTGAAAGAAAACAGAAATTATAAGATATTTACCTGAGCGTTAAAGTTTTTGAAGCACTAAGTATATGATGTTAACCCTGGGCTTGGCGGGGGCGGGACGAACGTGGATTTGGCACAGGGCAGTAGAGGACCATTAGAGCAGCGCATATATGAAATATGAAGTTGATCCGTGAATGGAAAGAAAAATTATAAGATATTTACCTGAGCATTAAAGTTTTTGAAGCACCAAGTATGTGACCTTGACCCTGGGATTGGCGGGGGCAGGACGAACGTGGATTTGGCACAGGGCGGTAGAGGACCATTAGAGCAATGCGTATATGAAATATGAAGATGATCCATGAAAGAAAACATAAATTATAAGATATTTACCCGAGCGTTAAAGTTTTTGAAGCACTAAGTATGTGACCTTGACCCTGGGCTTGGCGGGGGCAGGACGAACGTGGATTTGGCACAGGGCGGTAGACGACCATTAGAGCAACGCGTATATGAAATATGAAGTTGATCCGTGAATGGAAATAAAAATTATAAGATATTTACCTGAGCGTTAAAGTTTTTGAAGCACCAAGTATGTGACCTTGACCCTGGGATTGGTGGGGCAGGACGAACGTGGATTTGGCACAGGGCGGTAGAGGACCATTAGAGCAATGACTATATGAAATATGAAGATGATCCATGATCCATGAAAGAAAACAGAAAGTATAAGATATTTACCCAAGCGTTAATGTTTTTGAAGCACTAAGTATGTGACCTTGACCCTGGGCTTGACGGGGGCAGAACGAACGTGGATTTGGCACAGGGCGGTAGAGGACCATTAGAGCAATGCGTATATGCGTGTTCGAGTTATGCTCTGGATACAAAATCAGAGCACGAAACAACAAAGGGAGATAAGTAAACAAGAATTCCGCGGAATCAGATGCCTCGCCTTGTCCCGCCTTGACCTCGAGCCTGGGCCCGAAGCAATTTTCACTGGCCCGAACATATTATACAATTATTGACTAGTGAACCATAGAATATCAGATTATATTCTATGGCTCACTGGTCAATAATTGTTTTATTATATGATAATAGTCTGTATATAGCACTTACGACCTTATGCTACTAGACAAAAATTGAAAAAGAATTTGAAAAAAAAAATGAAAAAAAAAATGGAAAAAAAGTTTAAAAATTAAAAATAATAATGCTTGCTACTGGAGCCCAGAATTTTTTTTAATAGTCCTATATTTATCTACATATATCTGCACAGGTCCACATAATGCCACAATATTTTCAACACAGTTTACGGAAATGTAATATAATCATTTACCTGTATAAATTACCTGTAAGTGTCAGTGGTCAGTTGCACATGCTAGCACATGCAGGTGAATAGTCTGTATATAGCACTTACAACCTTATGCTACTGGACAAAAATTGAAAAATAATTTTAAAAACAAAATGAAAAAAAAAAATGAAAAAAAAAAAAATGGAAAAAAAAAAGTTTAAAAATAATAATGCTTGCTACTGGAGCCCAGATTTTTTTTGCAGTCAAATTGAAAAATAATTTGAAAAAAAGAAAAAAAAAGAAAAAAAAAGAAAAAAAAAGAGAAAAAAAAGAGAAAAGTTTGTTTTTTAAAAATAATAATGCTTGCTATTGGAGACCAGATTTGTTTTAATAGTCCTATATTTATACTATATATCTGCACAGGTCCACATAATGCCACAATATTTTCAACACAGTACCCAATGTAGTAATTTACCTGTAATAAATTACCTGGTCAACAGTGTCAAGCACTGGACATCTGCACATGCTAGCCCATGCTAGCACATGTTCTCCCAGTTTCTATTGTTCTCTCTACAGGTAAGGTGTGTACAGAGCAGACGAGAAAACAGTCTTCATGCATATTGTCCAGTTTGTAGAGTGCGCAAAACAAAAAATGGGAGATAAGTGAAAAAAATTAGCTACGCAAGAGTTGTCATTCTTGTGCGCACACACCTCCGGGTCGTGGTCTATGCATGTGTGAAGTTTCATGAAAATATTCCAAAGGGTGGTCGAGCTATGCTCCGGACAGGAAATCAGTGAGCGAAAACAAAAAAGGGAGATAACGAAAAAAATTAGCTATGCAAGAGTTGTCATTCTTGTGCACGACACACCTTCGTTCGTAGTCTAATTGAATGTGTTAAGTTTCATAAAAATATTCCAAAGGGTGGTCGAGTTAGGTTAATCAGCGCGAAACAAAAAAGGGAGATAACTAAAAAATTAGCTATGCAAGAGTTGTCATTCTTGTGCGCGACACACCTTCGGGGTCGTGGTCTATGCATGTGTGAAGTTTCATGAAATATTCGAAAGGGTGGTGGAGTTATGCTCGGACACGAAATCAGTGCGAGAAACAAAAAAGGGAGATAACTAAAAAATTAGCTATGCAGATTGTCATTCTTGTGCGCGAACACATTCGGGTCGTGGTCTATGCATGTGTGAAGTTTCATGAAAATATTCCAAAGGGTGTTCGAGTTATGCTTCGGACAAGAAGTGTCTCCGGTGGACGCGTACGCGGACCGCGGACGCGGCGCGCTGTCAAATCCATAGTATCCCCCGACGGAGTCCGGGGGATACAATTATTGACTAGTGAGCCATAGAATATCAGTCTATGGCTCACTAGTCAATAAATGTTTTATTATATGATAATAGTCTGTATATAGCACTTATGACCTTATGCTACTAGACAAAAATTGAAAATAAAATTGAAAAGAAAAATTGATGTACAATGCTCTTTCAAAGTTGTTAAAATGGGACCCCGGGGTCAAAAATGGGTGTGGCCCGTGGGGTCAAATTTTATTTTTGACAGAATATGGTCATGTTATATATCAAATCGAAGGTATCAATAAGACGATCACTCTGGTACATTTTCTGTCGAAATCGGATTGTTATGTCATCCAAGATGGCCGCCAAAAGGTCGTTCTTTTATTAGAGATTTCAAAGTTCTTCTTCACATGAACCGCTTATGTGATAATCTACTTTTTCTCATGGCGGTCACATTCAGCTAAATGGCAACATAATAAAACTTCAATTAAATAAATAAACTTCTATTTCTACATTATCATGGAATTAATAATTTATATATTATCCTTAGACCTCTATCTTAATTTTGTTGTTGTCTGCTGTTTATTTTCTATTTTCAATTTTGATCATCAAAAACATGCTTTCACAGCACTTTAGAATAATTTACAATATGCTTTGACAGCACTTTAGCACTTTAGAATAATTTACAACATGCTTCGACAGCACTTCAGAATCATTTCCATTGGAAACGATTCTGAAGTGCTGTGAAACCATGTTTTTATTGAGAAATAAGGCAAGATATAAAAGCAACAGCAGACGACAATTGTTGTGAGTAGCGGTCTAAGGGTTAAACAGATATATTGCTATAAAACTTTCAATAGTGAAAGTAATGAGCTCAAACTGTCATTGTCTACTTTTCAGATCATATTTTCCATTCAAGATTTAGTTCCGTTAAATTACCCATTGCCTGTCCCCAACCAACCACCACTACCGGCAGCAAGGGAATGAAATTTATGTTCTTAATAATGTTTGTCTTTACGCAGTGTAGATTAACAAAGAGAGGAAATGTGAATAATGAAAAGTGGAAGTGTGTAACATCCCTGCAACAGCTACAGTCATATAGAGACGGGACTGTAACGCAGTCTGATGCATCTACACTGGTCACAAAACCCATAAGCCCCATTTCTCCAGTCACAAATACATTTGCTCTAGTGAGCCATAGAAATGTGAAAATGTGCTAGTATATTGGGACACACTTTGGGCATTGTAATAAGTAGTATTGTTGATATATTACATAGGCGTAGATACATGTATTGTTTACCCGCTGTAAATCACTTGTTAAGCGGGCTAAACGTTGTCTGTTACCCTAATTGAAGTTATACAAATCGTGTAATAGTCTTCAAGTGTGTTGTAAAATGTACAAAGGCAGGGCCCGTTAGCCAGGACCTGTTGGATGTCCTTTCGAAGGCTCAGGGGGTCCGAATATCTACCTGTTTGAAGGGGGGGGGGGTCGTTTCGAAGGCTCAAGGGGTCTGAAGTATCTACCTGTGAAGGGGGGGGGGCTAAAAAAGTGGAAGGCTCAATGGGGTCATAAAGAAGTAGTGAATATGGGGTCTAAAAAAGTGGAACTCAAGGCTAAAGAAGTGAACCTCGAGGCTGGGCGGGGGGGGGTCGTCCGACGGCTCCGACCCCCCCTGGCTACGGGCCTGGGTTACGTCATTGTAATAAAAGGTGTGTATTTCCTTGTATAAACTAAGGGCATCAAGTTTCTTGAAGTACCTTATGCTTAGCCAATATCATTCTGAATGATTAATTCCTTAACTCTTTGCAAGCAAGGAAACATGTGCTATAAATACAGGTAGTTCAAAAATAGCAGACGAAAATTCATAATATATATATTTGTGTTATTTTATTTCTTCTTGTTAATTTTCCGACCAATCCATTCATCAAAAAAAAGTCCATTTATAAAATTGGGTGGTTTTTGATTTCCGTAAAAAATATGAAAATTACTTGCAAAAAGTGCAGATCCTGATGAGACGGCTCATTACGAGCCGGCTCGACATCTGGATCTACACTGTTTGCATATACTGCTAGTGTTTAAAGTGGCTGTGTCATAGAAGGTACCTCCAAATAAGCATTTCACAAAAACACTCAAGATATATCACTGGATATTGTACGAATACAGTCGCAACTTGTTCTTGGTCATAAACATGTGTTTGTCGGTTAATTATCTCATTTGTATATTAAGTTGAGGAAATTTCATGCTCAGTTTAACTTGGCAGTATCTGGAAAACCCCACTAGTAGTGAAGCAATTCTTTTTCCGATCTATCGAAAAATCCGCGAGCAGTCACGCAATTCCTCATGTTACCACTGACTACCGCTTCGCTGCAGATAAGACAAAAATATAAACTTGTTTGAAATGCTTCAAAAGCCTTATTACAAGATATGGTCAGCATGGCATACATCTATATAATCACCATATTAACACTGTAATACCTTAACACACGGTGTACGCAAATGGTCATAAGAAATATCAGAATTTAAAAATGCGAAAGCCGAATGTTATCGGTGACGTAGTTGGTGACATAGTGTATAGTCAAAGCAAGGCACATGGCTACTAAGCAGGGCCATAGCCAGATGTAAAAAATCTACCGAAGCAAATCTTATGAAACATGTATCCAGTGGGAGCGTGTAGCGTGACCCGCATGTAAAAAACAAGAAACGAGGCAAAGCCACGAAGGCCAGGTTTTTTCCAAGCATAGACACTTGGATAACATAATTATACCCACTTTTTGTAGACTAGATGGTCGTGGCCTGCATGTCATGCCTTGGGGCGAGGCATGGACACTAAAAAAAGAGATATAGTAGATGGAAAAACTTTAACCAAAAAACGTTAACCGGACGTACGGACGTACGGACGGACGTATGCCAAAATGCCGACTATATCGCGCTTTCCGCAAGCGGGCGCGACAATGATGATAAATACCCATGTGAAGTATCAAGGTAACGGGTGAAGCAGTTGCAGAGATATAGTACACAAAAAACTTTAACAAAAAAATTAAAAGTAATTTGACCTTGACATTGGGCACAGGGGCCGCACGGTTGGGGGGTAGAATGAAAATATGGATGATGATAAACACCCATGTGAAGTTTCAAGGTAATGGGTGAAGCAGTTGCAGAGATAAAGTATAACAAAAAACTTTAACCAAAAAACTTCAACCAGACATACAGTGCAGTCTCCGTTTTTGTTCCACCGTAGACAACACTTGCAAACTCAACGCGAACGCAACGCGAACGCAACGGTTTGCTGTAGCGTTGTATACGTTGTTTAAACGTATAATACGGTTCGTACACGTGTAATACACATTGTCAAACCGTTTAGTTTTAAAGCGTGTAATACGTTTAGCTTCAAGGCGTATAACACGCTTTGGCGTATACATATGTAGCGAGGTGAAAGAGTTGAAACATGTACAACGCTTTACCTGGAAGCGTGTAGCTATATGAAAGCGTTGAAACGTGTACAACGGTTACACGTTTTAACGCAAATACCTTGTTCGGCCCCGATCGCTTCGAGGCGTCCTTGTTTCGTCCCTTTTAAAATATCGCGAAATACATACCCTCAGATCGAGTTCAAAGTACATCGGCGGTGTGATTTAGCACTTCAATTGATCCCTAATCCCTGATGCCTAATGAGTCACGCTTTTAACACGACAGATATACCTTGTCGTTTATCAAAATGTTTGCGAATTGTAGATCACGTGAGCCGGCTCATCAGGATCTGCGGCATTCCTATGTATATTTTATATACACAAAAATGACCCCTAATACAGCGTAATGTAACAGTTCCTAACTTAATATGGAATAGCCCGGGCCGATAGTCCGTGTCAGTTACTTGGGGTTAAATATTACGAACACAGATAAACACAGTGCATGCATGGTTTCTTTATTTTATTTTAACATCATCAGAAATGGCGAGTCTAGGAACTCTCGTATCTTTACGCTGAAGCCAGTCTATTTCAGTCACTAATCCGCTATACACCTGTCCCCCGCGTGTGTTAAGATTAATCGATATTTGGAGAAACTGAATACACAGCGAGCTGCACACTGGTTTAACACAGATATGGCCCCGCGGATATGTGTCATAAATTACTTGGTGGTCAAAACCGGTAAATTTACAAGGTTTATAGCGAAATAGCAGCCGACTGGAAATTTTTCTCGGACCGATTTTTAAGACTAGTTTTCAAATCTCAATCGGTCTGAGAGTTCAAAAATCGGTCCAGAACCGGAAAACTGAAAATTTTAGAAGCCCTGCAATGAGTCTAGAAGTATATATACACACACGAAGAACGATCTGAGCATGCGCATTCTACGCGATACACGGTTGGCATACGAAAACGTGTAATGCGTTAAAACCCGTGGAAACGTGTTATACGTATAACACGGTTTCATCTGTACGGTGCTGTGTACATGTAGAAGCGTGTAACCGTTCGTCAAAGAAAGCGTTAAATCGTTTAAACGGTTTACCTTAGCGTTGTATACGTTTACAACCGTTGTACACGGATTACACGCTTTTGAAACTCGATGCGTTGAACAGGGTTTGTTTGACTTTCGCGCATGCGCAAGAGTGGGGAAACGCAACGCATGGCCGAAAACATTTTACACGTAGACGACACACGGTTTGAAACGCAGCTAACGGAAACTCCACGGATACGCAACGCACAACACTTTGTACACGTATAAACCCGGAACATTTTGACAGAAACAACTGTACGCTAAAAAGTTAACGTTGAAAATGGCTAAGTCAATTACGTAGAAATAATAGGTCAAGGTAAAAAAAATGGTCACATGTTGGATAGTTGTATGTGGTGGGCACCCCTTGGTTATGAAGCTGTGAAAGTTTGGTGGTCCTAGGTGGTACAGTACTAAAGAAATGGACTTAAACACAAAAACTTAACATTGTAAACGCAACAAGAAATGCGTCTGTCGAACGCGGTTGCCACCTGCAGCATATTTGAGAAACTGTGACAAAGTGGTTAACCGAAAAGTGTGATGGACGGACAGACGGACGGACGGACGGACGGTCCAAACACTATATGCCACCCATTTCTTCGAAACCCGGTGGCATAAAAAGTTAACATTGAAAATGGCTAAGTCGTCTGCGCTGAAAAAATGGGTCCAGTTAAAAAAAAGGTAACATGTTGGATAGTGATATGTGGTGGACACCCCTTGGTTATGAAGCTGTGAAAGTTTGTTGGTCCTATGTGGTACAGTACCAAAGAAATGGACTTAAAACACGAAAACTTAACATTGATTGTGGACGCCGCCCGCCGCGCGCCGCGCGCCGCCCATCCCCGCCCACCCGCCCGGCTTTCGCCAATCCAATAGCCTGGATTTTTTTTCAAACAAGAGGGCCATGATGGCCCTAATTCGCTCACCTGACTCCATGAACACCAGAGGAGAATGTGACATTGAGTTCATGTGTTTTAAAAAAATTGTGCTATTTTTAGATGGCGGTCATCTTGGATTAAGCGATGACTCATTTTACAAAATCTGAAAATGCTTCACCCAGCATCGGCCATGTGGTTCCTGAGACAAAGACGTTAAAAATCTTGAATAAATGGACCTTTTGGTGGCCATCATGGATGACATAATCATCCGATTCCGACAAATATTACACCAGAGTGATCGCCTCATTGATACCTTCAATTTGATATATGACATGACCATATTCAGTCAAAAATAAAATTTAACCCCAATTTGACCCCACGGGCGCGACGAGTTTTTGACCCCGGGGTCACCATTTTAACAACTTTCAAAAAGCAATGTACATCGATCATTCCTACCAAGTTTCGTCGAAATCCGGCTAGCGGTTCATGAGAAGATTTTTTAAGAATTTATGCTATTTTTAGACGGCGGCCATCTTGGATTAGTGATGACCTCCATTTTAACAAATCTGAAAAGGCTTCACCCATGGACCATAACTTTTAAGTTTGGCTACCATGGGCCAAGCGGTTCATGTGAAGAAGAATTTTGAAATCTCTAATAAAAGAACGACCTTTTGACATTTCGGCGGCCATCTTGGATGACATAACAATCCGATTTGGACAAAAAATGCACCAGAGTGATCGCCTCATTGATACCTTCGATTTGATATATAACATGACCATATGCGTTCAAAAATAAAATTTGACCCCACGGGCCAAGCCCATTTTTCACCCCGGGGTCACCATTTTAACAACTTTGAAAGAGCATTGTACATCGATCATTCCTACCAAGTTTCGTCGAAATCCGGCGAGCGGTTCATGAGAAGAAGATTTTTTAAGAATTTATGCTATTTTTAGACGGCGGCCATCTTGGATTAGCGATGACCTCCATTTTAACAAATCTGAAAAGGCTTCACACATGGACCATAACTTTTAAGTATGGCTACCATGGGCCAAGTCGGTTCATGTGAAGAAGAATTTTGAAATCTCTAATAAAAGAACGACCTTTTGACCTTTCGGCGGCCATCTTGGATGACATAACAATCAGATTTTGACAGAAAATGCACCAGAGTGATCGGTTCATTGATACCTTCAATTTGATATATGACATGACCATATTCGGTCAAAAATAAAATTTGACCCCAATTTGACCCCACAGGCCACGCCCATTTTTGACCCCGGGGTCACCATTTTAACAACTTTGAAAGAGCAAGTACATCGATCATTCCTACCAAGTTTCGTCGAAATTCGGCAAGCGGTTCATGAGAAGAAGATTTTTTAAGAATTTATGCTATTTTTAGACGGCGGCCATCTTGGATTAGCGATGACCTCCATTTTAACAAATCTGAAAAGGCTTCACCCATGGACCATAACTTTTAAGTTTGGCTACCATGGGCCAAGCGGTTCATGTGAAGAAGAATTTTTAAATCTCTAATAAAATAACGACCTTTTGACCTTTCGGCGGCCATCTTGGATGACATAACAATCCGATTTCGACAAAAAATACACCAGAGTGATCGCCTCATTGATACCTTCAATTTGATATGTGAAATTACCATATTCAGTCAAAAATATAATTTTACCCCAATTTGACCCCACGGGCCACGCCCATTTTTGACCCCAGGGTCACCATTTTACCAACTTTGAAAGAGCAATGTACATCGATCATTCCTACCAAGTTTTGTCGAAATCCAGTTGGCGGTTCTTGAGAAGAAGATTTTTTAAGAATTTGTGCTATTTTTAGATGGCGGCCATCTTGGATTACGTAATGACGTCATTTTAACAATTTTGTAATCCCCCTACCTAAGGACCATGACCATGAAGTTTGGTGACTATAGACCCAATGGTTACCGAGGAGAAGACGTTTGAAAATGTTCATGGACGACGACGGACGACGGACACATTGCGGTAACAATAGCTCACGAGCTTCGCTCAGGTGAGCTAAAAAAAAAACCTGGCTAAAAAATCAGCAAAATTTCTATCGAGGCAACTGCCTCGGTTTGCCTCAACGTGGCTACGGCCCTGCTATGTGTGAGCACATCAGAGGGAAATATGAATTCTATATTTAGCAAAACTAGCGTTACTAACGCTAGTTATTTGTTTGATAATAACAATAATTCAGCCACGGAAGCGGTATCGCGCCTGCCGAGGCATTTGACCGTGAACAGTACAAGTAAATAAATGACCTTGACCTTGATAATTTGGATGTGGGGGTATGTGTAATGAAGCATCATCCCTAGACAAACATTGATGTGAAATATTATCAAAGTGTGGCAAGGGGTTAAAGAGATATTGTGAAAAAACAATAACTTCAACACATTTCTGTTACAAAACCGGTGAACATTACAAGTAAATAAATGACCTTGACGTTGAGAATTTGGATGTGGGGGTGTGCGTAAAGAAGCATCATCCCTAGACAAACATTGATGTGAAATATTATCAAAGTCTGGCAAGGGGTTAATGAGATATTGTGAAAAAACAATAACTTTTAACTCATTTCTGTTACAAAACCGGTGAACATTACAAGTAAATAAATGACCTTGACCTTCAGACTTTGGATGTGGGGGTGTGCGTAATGAAGCAATCATCTGTAGACAAACATTGATGTGACATATTATCAAAGTCTGGCAAGGGGTTAAAGAGATATTGTGAAAAAACAATAACTTTAACGCATTTGCAATCAAAGTCTGGCAAGGGGTTAAAGAGATATTGTGAAAAGTGAAAATACAATAACGTTAACGTATTTGCTTTACAAAAAAAGCGGACGACGCGGACGACGCGGACGACGCGGACGACGCGGACGACGCGGACGACGCGGACGACGCGGACGACGCGGACGACGCGGACGACGACAAAAAAAACAGATGGCTGCGGCCCGCATGTCGAGCCCGCCGAAGCATTTGATTGGATAAAAAATAATTTTTTAAAAAATTTGAAACGCATATTTCGGACGGACGGATGGACGCACGCACGCACGCACGCATGGACGGATGCACGGACACCTGGACGTCATTGTCATCACTATGTCTCACTTTCCGCAAGCGGGCTCGACAAAAACTAGGTCAGTAAGCGAGGCTTAAATGTAGGTTCCCCTAAATATGTAAAAAAGAAATCCAAGTGTGTGCGCTTGTGGCCTCGACTCTGGGCTTAGCGGGGGTGGCATGAACGTGAATTTGACACATGGTGGTAGAGGTCCAGTGGAGCAATGCGTGTGTGAAATGTGCAGCAGATCCGAGAAAGGAAATACATGTAGACTAGAAGTTATAACCGATTTTTCTGATGTTAAGTTTTATAAAGAGACTAAGTATGTGACCTTGACCTCGAGATCAGCGGGGATTTGTCACAGCATGATAGTAGAGCCTTAAGGAATGCATGCATAAAATATTAAGAATTTTCTCCGATGTTAAGTTTTGTAAAGATCCAAGTATGTCACCTTGACCTTAGGAGATAGCAGGGGTTGGACCGCAGGTTGAAGTAACGGACCGATCGATATCGAGGTATACATACCGTAAAGAGATTCTAATAGACGCCCATACTCTAATAGACGCCCCCCCCCCCCCCCCCCCTTTTACGTTGAAAATGACACATTTTTTGGCCGATTTTCACGAAATTAGTGCCTTTAATAAATGCCCAGTACCGACTTGAAACAAAATCGGAGCTAATTGTCCAATTAGATTTTTTTATTATTTCCATTATTTCGAAAGCAACTTCCTTTAAAATCGGGGAAAAACATATTTGCTACTTTCACTTTCAAAAGCGGAAGCGAAATTCGACTGTTTCCGGTGTCACAGTAAATTCCCCATCAGCAGTAGCTATTTGCACGGACACAGGGAGATCAGAATTTACACGGTTACGGAGACGCCATTTTCAAAGCATCTCAAACCCGACAGATCCGAAATGCTGACGCTGACGAAACGTCCGTGGGTGTAAATCTGATCAGCATTAATGTTGACGCTGTCTTGATATACATTACCATTAAATTTAACATTTATACCGACTGTACCATAATGACCAGAGTGGGTCGAAACGTGTTGGCCCAAATGTTTATAAACTGACAGACAGTACAATCAAGTCTGGTGTTTGAGAGTAACGTCCCTTATTAGTTATGTTTTTGTTCAGATAGCAGAACATCGTATATTTTGTTATCATTTTCCCGCTGAATAACGCTAATTGCCTCTATTAAACGCCCACCCTGGACTTCGGAGCCAGTGGTGATTCTAATGGACGCCCGGGCGTCTATTAGAATCTTTACGGTAAATACATTAAATATGCCTAAAAGCATCAATATAAAATGAAAAAAAATATATAAGCTAAACAAATTGTTTTTACTCCCTATATATAGACATATATGTATCTATATACAGGGAGTAAAAACAATTGTTTAGCTTATTTTTTTTTTTGTTTTTTCCTTTTATTGATGCTTTTATGTATATTTAATGTATTTATAGACCTCGAGGGTCCGTACTTCAACCTGTGGACAGGGGTGGATTGGTTCTACCTGGGACCCGTTTTGCTCTGCATCACTGGTGCCAGGTTCTACCCAGTTACTCCCTCTAGCTCTTCTTCCCGCCTCCCGTGCACCGGGACACTGCGCGCAATTACAGGACCGTATTTTGGCACACATTTATACATATCTGTCTGCCCTGCATTCACATACATGTACATTTGTATATCACATAAAACACTTCAAAATTCGGCCTTTTTGGACTTATATGTCCGGGTATGGAAGGTCATCGTGCCAATTCCCACCCTTAAATACCCTTACACAAACTGCAAACTGTATATGCCTCCTGGCTCTCAGAGCTACATTAACTCATTATAGGCTGCATACAATTACAGTACTGTAGTATGAACATTGGCAGATTTGTTTTTGCTATTTTCTCTATTTCCCTACGAGACGGTTCAAATGAGTGGTAACAGCATATACTTTTATGGAGAAATAAAGAAAAAAAAGACTTCAATGGGTTAACACTCACTCAGAGCTGTGTCTTGTTCAGGCTTATACTATACCTTTCAGATCCATTCATTCAAAACCATAGTTTAAACCATCATATAAGCCGTAGTAGTTTTTACTAACCTTATTCAGCAAAACTTTCTACCATATTATCTGTGAATTATATAAACTGATGGTCCTGTGTTCAGAGATGTCTTCAAACTGATGTGCATATTAAGTTATAGTCCGCAGACGATAACTTGCTACTTGTTTACAAACAAACCGGTCATAAACAAAACACAGAATAGGTGAGACAGGTGCTTGATTTTGAGATTTGTCATCAAGTCTTATGTAGTCGAGGGGTTAGAGTGACGGATATCAATGCCGTAGGTAGTGAGTTCGAATCTTAGTTTTTCATACATGTATACACATATATTTTGATTTGTTTATATTTTATTATATATTCCTTTTGTATATGTGTTGCTCTTACAAATTACATTAATAACTAAGCACGAGATAGATTACATGTAGAACGTTAGTCTCACTTTGAAGAAAACTAATAACTAAATGCAAATTTCACATGTTTGTTTGTTTATTGGTGTTTAACGGCCTATCAACAGCTAAGGTCATGTAAGGCCGGGCAAACAGGTTCGATCCCGTTTTAACCTGCTGCATTGGAGGGAAAATCCCAAAATCAGAACGGAATATTTACATCGAGATACAACATATTTCAGCCCTGAAATTAGAATAACCGGACCTGGTGCCAGGCCCATACCGCACCAAAGTCACTTGGCCCCTTCCCCTATTTAAAAGTAATAACGGTAGGATTACTCTTATAAGGGGTATAACCAGATTCAACTGTCACATACAAAATGCCAAAGACGTATGTGAGGGCCAAACCAGGTCTCCAGTCGGGATTCCAGTAAGGATGAACCCCGATCGTTAAATTACCCATCGCATGCTCCCACCTACCACCCACATGTGTGTACATGAAGAATCTGGAGTATGTTCTCGCCGATCATGTCACATTGAGGTCATACAGCAATATTGATAACCCTCGCTGTTTCACTTATTCTCTTCTCCAGCAATCATTCATAAAAAGAACAGAATGATATCGACAAAAGTAACGCGTTTTTTGAGGTTCGAACTCTCGACCAGATAAAATGAACACAAGTTCTGAAACCGTATGGTATGGATAAATGCTCCGGACACGAAATCAGTGCGCGAAACAAAAAAAGGGAGATAACTAAAAAATTAGCGATGCAAGAGTTGTCATTCTTGTGCGCGACACACCTTCGGGTCGTGGTCTATGCATGTGTGAAGTTTCATGAAAATATTCCAAAGGGTATTCGAGTTATGCTCCGGACAAGAAGTGTCTGCGGCGGACGCGGCCCGCTGTCAAATCCATAGTATCCCCCGACGGAGTCCGGGGGATACAATTAAATTGATGTGTGTGCAGCTAGCCAAATCAGGCCGACAATTCATTTTGAAGTCGGTGTGAACAGTGATATTACCATAATTAGCAATGAATTACGAGTTGGGTATAATTTTATAACACTTTTTTTTCTGTGTTGTCCGTCATTCGATTATTATTGAAATGGTACAACAAACTATTTTGTCTTTATTCACAAAGACAAATAACAGGCTTGGCAACCAGACAGAGAGTAGAGATTGGGCTGGCACCCCGAACATGAAAGAAAACTGGGGTGGCTAGCTGCAGTACAACGCAATTTTATTTAAAACACGACACACACCTCAAAAATAAATAAATAAAAAACGAAACAAGAAACAGATTTGTATAATTTTAATTTATTTTAGTCTACCGAAAGTTTACCTGCAATCAAACATAATAGCCTACAATCGGCATCACGATTCGTCTGTCGTTTCGTATTTTTTCCGTCTGCGCTATTTAGGCACACCACGTGACCCGGTGCATACACAATTTTGTCCACTTTTGTTGTCTATAAACACAACAGACTTACTTATCCCAATACAACATTTATCCCATTATTTCTAGTGTTTTGCATTTAGTCCGGGCGTCAGTAAGAAAAGCGTGCATTAGGGTCCGCACGAAGTTTTATTGCATTTTCGTGATTATCAACCAATACTATTAAATGTTCCGCCGGGTGCCACTCCCGCACCCTTGAGCATTTTTAATGATCTGCATAAATCCAAGATGGCCGCCAGTTTAATATTTATTTTTATTTAATTGCTCCAAGTGCTATTTGTCGGAATTAATACATTGGTATAATCAGGTTTTCGGACTCGTGGATTTGTTTAGGAACATTTTCGACTCTTTTCAACATTGTCTCAGCTATATATTGTTAAGATGGCCGCCAAAAATCAATATTGTCTAACAAAAAAATAAAAGTATGTCGCCTATCATTGAGATACATATATAATTGTATGCGTTTTACTTCACACACCAACGTGTGAAACAATGTATGGAGTACACATGTTTATTGCCGCACTTACATAAATCCAAGATGGCCGCCAAAAGTTTTCAAAATTTGCTAATCTGTTTCTCATATTGCTACCGCTAACACATCTGAGACGCAAACCATCATATCATAGTGAATTGCAAATCCTTACTTTTATACCAAAGGATTTACTGTTGTTGGATACTTTTCTCAGTTAGATACGTACAGGATGCATGCGAAATATGCAGTAGTCACAATTTAGCACATACTTGCAATGTGCACGTGGTCGTATGATAAAATATGAAAAGGCATATGTTTATATTCATTCAGTATAATATACCATATTTCACATAATTTAGTGTATCTATACTAAACTTTGGCTAAGACGACAGATGGCCAATGGTGGTACAAATGTATAATTCACGTATGTGCGTGATGTTGTCTCATTAACTGACACAGTGCAAATCTGACTTCACGCACGCGCTTGAATTATGACAGTGTAACGTCTGTAATGTATTTCAAAGGTTTGGTAACGAGGTATGGTATTGACTGCTGTGTTCTCGTGTTGTTTCACTTCCGGAATCTCCATATTTGCATTGTAATTTAAGTTACTCAGAAAATTGAAGGTGTGCATTCAACTACGTGGAGCCACAGTGTATGACTAGATCGCTATTCAATGTGAACTGATAACATGTAATGATCTTTCTCGTGAAATCACACATTTCTACACTCTTCACAATGTCAATGTACATATGCCATGTAGTCATACACGCAGACTGTTTGGGCGAGAGGGACATTTGGTGGCAGCATAATGGGAATAAGTGATTTCGATGCTTCATCACGTGTCCATCCACACTGGGTTGGATCCAATGATGGTGGTGTTGAATTGGCTGCAGACTTCCATATTGCTGTCTGGATATGTGCACGCCGTACATTTTGCTCAAATGACTCTGTGGTAGTTTGGCAGAGCTTTCAGATCAGGTGTTTTCGTGAGCTTTGGTTTCGCCATCTTTTTGAACCACACCTCTTGCCGAACATCAGATATGTGAGTCGTCTTCTTGCTGCCATAGCATGCGGCGATAAATTCAGTCGCTTCGTCAATCACGTCAGTAATGGCGGCATTCTCTTCACCAAGTGGCAGTTAAATTCCGTGGTGTATGTCTACTGGTGTCTGTGTTTGCTCTTACTTCCTCGTCCAGCCTCTGTCAACTGTTGACATATCAGGTCAATAAGTTTCACTTTATTTTCCTTCACAGTTAAGACCACATTCTGCGGTGGCAGTGGAGTGTTCATGGATAGCCTATGACGTCTGCGTGCATGCCTTCCAGCTCTAGCAAACCGTGTCCCACTCTTGATGCTGAAGTCATGGTACCTGTCAAACACCACAAATATATCAGATGTCTTGTTCTTCGCCAAGATGTAACGTGTGAAATTATCGACAAAATCACGTACAGTTCCCCTATTGGGCCAATGCAATATCCAGATAATTGCGGACACATCCACAACAGTAACATCCGGTTGGATACCCAGTCTGAAGGAGACTTCCACTTGTATGTTCTTTTTCAGGGTCGACTTGGATTTCGAGATATGCATATCCCATTTTTCATCGAACATTGATGTTGGGACTGGCGCAAGTTCATACTTTAGTATGTCGTGTACATTGATTTCATGAGAATGTTGGAAGCCATGACTCGCGAATATATGTTAACATCACATATATCTGTCGACCCGATTCGGAGAACTTTTCGCATCACTGCCATTGTGACAACTTTCTTGGACAAAGCAGCATTAAATCCTGTTGGCAGGCTTTCTTCGAATGACCGCATCTGGGCTTGTCAAATTTCCTTGCGCGTTCACATTCTCTGGCCTATTGACGACACCGTCAGAGTGGTCTGTATGATTCATGGGATCGATGGATGCCTGTAGCTTATCTCTTATCTTTGCTCTATCTGCAGCATCCAGACGCGTACGAGAGGGCATCTCTTCCTTGTGTGTGGCAACCTCTATATCGGCGTATCCATCTGACATATCTGTCAGATATTGGATCAATCGACTGCAGGTATGCATGCTCTATGCCCATTTGTTCAGTGTTGACGGCTGTAACGTAATTCCAATGATACCATGTAATCCATGTCCGTAGCGCATGAAGGTGGACTCTATAAAGATATCAGACCATATGCCGTTCCATAATCCTTTCTTGTGCCGCATCACGTGTTCTCCCATCATGAACCGGTCAAGGATATTTCTATGGAACCTCTCCATCGATCGAAGGTAGTAGAGGCCATATCTCGCATAGTTCTGGTGCCCGGCTGCGAAGAAGTAAGGTATCATTTCTGACATAGCCAAAAGATGCAAAGGCCAGTCTCCTTCATGCTCAACCCTGACAAATACCATTATAATGAAGACTGGTTTCACGAGGTTCTGGACCCATAACTTCGTGGTTGGGCTTTTACGTGTCAATTAGCTGGCAGTGTGTCTCCACTTGCTGCTGGATTGGACGAAGCACCTCCTCAGTGACCAGTCGAAGGGCCCTCATATTTTGTGGGAACTTTTTTCCGCTGAGCATATGAGCGACACCCCCAAACGTAGACTTCATTACATCTTCGAGACCACTGTCCGCCATCAGGTGTCCAACACATCCCACAAAACTCATCAATGTGTGCATCCCGCCCAACCGGGTATGAACTGCGAGAACTTCTGCAGATACACCCATGTAACATCAACTGCAACTGTGTAAAGTTGCCGATCGTTGGTGAAAACTGTGATTGATTGCCCACAATCCTTTGTCATGCGCTGTCCCTCCACCATAGCTGTCAGCATTGTGTCGTGGTCGGCAGGATCCATATCGATTAGTGGTGTATATATGGCCTTCGTTGCTGGTTGAACAGCCTGTCCACTTTCTCTGCAGAGCTTCGTATTGAAACCAGTGAACTCTGGTACATTCTGGTCAGATGAGCATGCGATTGCCTTCAGGAACGAGAAATCCAAATCGCGAGTTGTTGCAAGCTGTACCGACTGGTGGGCCAATATGCGGAGAGGTAATATGCTGCACTTTGCTTCACTGGTTGGCATCGCGGGCTTCTTAGGGCCTATGTATCGTTCAACCGGAACATCTTCACCTACAGGTATTTTCATCTCGTCACGGGTCATTCGCCTGATGGTAGATTCTTCATGGCGTGTAGATTGTGTCGTGTCATCCTTAGCGGTTAGAAGCACTGCAAGGGAAATGGTAGATACAAGTCCGTTCTGCGAAGAAATGTTGGCATCAAAATTATCCGCAACAACTTCAACAAGGCCACTGCTTGCATTTGCAACCCAACTTGTTCGCGAATGAATAGCTGCTGCCTTTGCCGCTGATGTATTGAACCTGTTTACTGCATCGTAAGAACAAGTCACACCATAGTCATACATATGCGTTTTGAGACTTTTACGGTTGACTAGTACGCCCAGTGCTACTTGAAGTGGGGTCGGTCGTTTGGTGATAACATTAGTTAACATTTTTCCTATAAGAGCTCCCGGAAGTGAATGGTTTAGTTTCTCAGAAATTTTGGACAGTAATGAGTGTAGAGTGGGACTCACAGACTCGAGCGCAATATCAATGTTCATTCTAGTTTGGTAAGTGTTACATTCGGATGATAACTGTTTAGATTCTTCAGAAATCGTCTTGTCGAGTCGTTGTAGTGACACATCTGAGGTGTCGTCTTCATCTGAGGCTATTAAATTGATCACCGTAGATGCTTTATGGCGAAACAGTATCAAACTTGCGAAGCCAGCTCCAGACAGAATCAAAATATCGGAACCAAGTATATCGGGGATAACTTGGACAATAATGTTCGACGAGAATAGAGCTCGCCACCATGCTCTTTGTATAACTTATGCACTTCTACTGAATTCCAGATGTGTAACATGTCACGTTTCATAGACGTAAATGTATACATTATTGCGGGTTAAACTTCATTAATATGCTCCGCAGATTGCGCTGCGGTTGAGACAGATCGGGCTGACATGAAAGATTTTCTACAATCGTCATGATATCTCGCGTCTGCATCATGCAAATATCTAATTGCACCGAGTACGCGTGCCTTAACCTGAAGCCCGTGTTCATCTTGGCGGGATTTGCATTTATCGAGAATCGCGTCCTTGAATGTTTGATGTTCACCACTGTCAGTCGTTCGACAAAACACAGTCCGTCTCCATCGAGTATGATTCTTTCTGTCATAGTCCATTAAACAGTTTTCGCCACAAAATAAACAGTGTAGTTTAAAGTCAAAATGTTTTGTTTCGAACCTGCGCAATCGCTTGCTTGACGGCGCGTTTTCATAATTACTAGAATCAGCACTCAAACGTTTCAAATCGCCGGATGTCGCCGCACATTCGGGAAGGTATCTTTGCTTTGTACACACTGATCGTGATTGGTGTTTTAAATTATTGGTTACCTTATAATATTGACACCTTAGCCGGTGCTGAAAACCGTATTAACCCACCACTCCCGGCCCGAAATATCGTGCAAATTTTTTCTAAGTCCACTCCTCCGAAAATATTTGCGAGGGGAGGTGAGCTATATATTGATGTTTATGTTTTTTTCCAGGATATTTGTGTTGGAGGTAGAACATTGAATGTTATTGGTTGTAAACAACGTTGAAATCAGCAACAAATAGTGCAGCTCAAACGGTCACAAAAACGTGGCGAAAACACTAGTGTATTAAGCATTATTATCTTTCTTGTTACCCTCTTCCATCATGTAGGTGGCCGGATATGCAGCGTACATGTGTCTGTAAACTGGAAATCGGGAAACGCTAGCAAACTTCTGCTAAAACAAATGGCGCGTTGTCGCACTAAGGGAAGTAACTAAGCGATGGAGTGCCGCTTCCGATATCGGTTTTCTTTTCCCGGAAGAAACCGCAAATGTCCGTAAATATAGGGAATATAGGAATTAGGCGACCATCTTGGATTTAACCAACGGAGGCAATACCATATTTACCTCATACACACGTTCTCAAACATTTTTATGTGCCGGGCACCGTGAATATATTATATTAAAACACTCAAAATGGTCGATGGATGTCAAGGATAGGAGATTGTTAAATTGTTTCTTGATAATATTTATTTTTGGCGTCCATTTTGAATTACATAAATGTTACAATGTTAATTTAACTCGAACACTTTCTCAATCTAGTCAAAGGGTAAAAAAACGAAACATAGCCACCGAGAGGTCATACAAATAGCACTTATATGAAATATACGGAAATTCGGTGGCCATCTTGGATTTACGCAAATTATTCAAAATGCTCAAAGGTGCCAGAGTGGCACCCGACGGAATATTAAATAGTATTGGTTGGTAATCACGAAAATGCAATAAAACTTCGTGCGGACGCTAATGCACGGTCATCCAATAATACCCTCTTTGACGCCCAGACTAATTCTGAAATGTTAGAAGCCCTGTACAGGAGTGTGCTGTTTGATCAGCACCTACACTGGTCACATATCCCATAAGACTAATATAAGGTTTGATCATGTCCAGCCGTGTGCAAACGTTTGCTTTGGCCCGAGGGAACTGTTTGAACCCCAAGGCCGCAGGCCGCAGGTTCAAACAGTTCCCGACGGCCACAGCAAACGTTTGCATACGGCTGGACATGATCAAACGTTATTGTTACATTTCCAACAAAAAACTGATGTAATTTGAGCATTATATTCAGTATTTTCAGTACTTTTATAAAATCGTCCCATTCACGTAGATAATTTTCGGTATGCATATTCCGGGGCCGCGTCATGAACGTCATGAAGTAGTGACGTCATGAAGGCACTTCCGCGTAGTGACGTCATGAAGGCACTTCCATTACGCGCAGCCCCGGAATGAGCATTGCCTAAAGCCATGTGCAAACAGCACGCGCAAACAACGGAAACCATGTAACAATATAGTTTACTATTATTAAGTATGCTTCAATATTTTAACATATTTTAAGTCAACAAATCTAGTCATTGATTGTTTCAATGTATTAATCACGAATATCTCAACATTCCACTGTTCTGAACTAAAGTTATTTTACTGATTACATTGTCGGAGTTTATATCTTTTTATGCCCCCCGGCGGTTTCGGTACAACCAGAGGCATATAGTGTTTGGACTGTGTGTCCGTCTGTCTGCGTGTCCGTCCGGCACATTAAGAAGTTCGTCCGAGTTTCAAAAATATGCATTTTCCTGTTTCCTAATGCACCTGCTAATTTGCATTTCACACTAATTCTTCGTTGATTAGCGATAGGTGTGCAACGTCTTTGACTGACCGTAATGTGCTTCAGAAAGACATCTAATACCAGTTAATTGGTAATTATGGCTTCATTAATTATTTTTCTTAGGGCTACCAACAGCTTTTCTTAGGGCTAACAAAAGCCCTTTTCAGGGCTACCGCAAAACATCACTACACATACCTCACCCATACATTTTCTGGTGTTTGACACTAAGGTGTGTGTATTGGTGTATTTAACGCATTTATTTTAGCGGAATGTGCAATGATTTTCAAAAGCGGAATACAAAATACTTACAAAAAATTGAAAATAATCATAATTTTCAATTTCAAATTGAGGAGTCAAATGCTCTAATAGTAATAATTCACATAATTTAGCTGAACAGTATGTTCACTTTTTACAGCTCAAATAATTGAATATTTTAATTTGTTTGCTTTGTTTAATTTATTTATTCCCCACGTTTTATAGAAAAACAACAACAAAAGCATGTGATAAATTCAGTAATCCATTTGCCAAAAAATAAAACCTGCATTGAATTTGAATCAGGAGGTTTGATAATGTTTAGACAGACAGCTTATCTGGAGCCCTGGTAAGAGTTTATCTGGAGCCCTGGTAAGAGTTTATCTGGAGCCCTGGTAAGAGTTTATCTGGAGCCCTGGTAAGAGTTTATCTGGAGCCCTGGTAAGAGTTAAGGAACTTACTCCATGATATCTGTCACTCCATCTATAGTGGCGGGGGGACCAATCCTTCGCATGTGGTGCAGCACACCGCCACTGGAATTCAAGTTGGAAGACTCCGCCATTGTCGCTTCTCACATGCTAGGAAATAAAACATGTACATGTATAACTAGACAAGATAACCCACAAAAAAATGTAGGTTAATCATATCACCCAAATTACTTCAGGGTTAGCCATCAATGCAAGGAAGCAATGGGGGGTCGTAGCTAGTTATCTAATTATACCCACTTTTTTTGGGAAAAAAAATGGGTATATTGTTTTCGTCACGGGTGTCCGTCCGTCCGTACGTCCGTCACGTTTCTTGTAACTCGAAAAACTTTTTCACCTTCATACCTACGCGCCTGATATTTGGTATGTAGCTTCGTTATCATGTGCAGATGCGCAAAGTGAATTCGGATTTTTCATCCGACCCTCCATCATGGATTATCTCCCCCTTTCGGACTCAAAATTTCCCATTTTTTCCTTGTAACTCGAAAACCTTTTTCACCTTCATACCTACGCGCCTCATATTTCCTATGTAGCTTCGTTATCATGTGCAGATGCGCAAAGTGAATTCGGATTTTTGATCCGACCCTCCATCATGGATTATCTCCCCCTTTCGGACTCAGAATTTCCCATTTTTTCCTTGTAACTCGAAAAACTTTTTCACCTTCATACCTACGCGCCTCATATTTCCTATGTAGCTTCGTTATCATGTGCAGATGCGCAAAGTGAATTCGGATTTTTGATCCGACCCTCCATCATGGATTATCTCCCCCTTTCGGACTCAGAATTTCCCATTTTTTTCTTGTAACTCGAAAAACTTTTTCACCTTCATACCTACGCGCCTCATATTTCCTATGTAACTTCGTTATCATGTGCACATGCGCAAAGTGAATTCGGATTTTTCATCCGACCCTCCATCATGGATTATCTCCCCCTTTCGGACTCAGAATTGCCCATTTTTTCCTTGTAACTCGAAAAAAAAATTCACCTTAATACCTACGCATCTGATATTTGGTTCGTAGCTTCGTTTTGATGTGCTGATGCGCAAAGTGAATTCGGATTTTTTATCCGACCCTCCATCATGGATTACCTCCCCCTTTCGGACTTAGCATTTGGGGAAAGTGGGTATATTGCGATGGCGCGCCATCGACTTTTTCTAGTGTTTAATTTATTTATAGAAATCCGGTCCAAATTGTGTAGTTTTAGGCCATACTGCTTCTAAAAAGAGCATGAAAAGGAGCAATTATAGTGATTTTGACTTGTGTAGATCCAGATCAACCTACATATCTGCGCAATCTGATCCGGAACTGCATTATTCATATTCAGATTCATATTTTCACACTTGTTAATTGTATTGCAAGTCTGATCTGGGTCTACCCTGTTAGCAGTCTTTATTTTTGCAAGTTGTTCAGTAAGAAATAAACACTAAAATAAACCAAAGGACCGGATCTCTATAGATTTGCAAACTGAAATAAATAGCTACGATCCCCCATTGATGCAGCTTTGGAATTATCTGATTATATCACAAGACATGTAACATTTGGAACTAGAGAATGTGAGCAGGGGCTCACGTATACACCCGGCTGCCGCCTCGACCGACAAAAATTTAAACACAAATATTAAAAAAAATCATTCAACACAAACTTCTAAGTAATTTGACCTTGACCTAGTACATGAAGGCTGCATGGGTGTGCTATGGAATGAAAATATGGATCATGATAAGGAAGCATATAAAGTTTAAAGTCAATCCGACTCATCGTTGCAGAGATAAAGGGTACCCGAATACTTTAACGCAAAACTTACAGACGTAATTTGACCTCAGGCTTGACCTTGGACATGAAGGCCACATGGGTGTGGTATGAAATGAAAATATGTATGATGATAAGTAAATATTTCACGTTTGAAGTCAATCTGACTTACCGTTGCAGAAATAATGAGTACCCGAAAACTTTAACGCAAATCTTTCTAAGTAATTTGACCTTGACCGTGGACATGAAGGCCGCATGAATGTGGTATGGAATAAAAATAGGGATGATAACCAAAAAAAACAAAAACTTTAACGTGCACGGACGGACAAACGGACGGAATTACGAAAACTATATACCGCTCGACATACTTTGTATGCCAGGGGTATCAATACATCCGGATTTGTAACATGATATATCTCATTTGCCATGATATATCTCATTTTCGTTGGCGAGACAAATGTGTTTGCATTGTAAGAGTCGGATGATCTGCTCTGTGTAAGCTTTCCGCTTTGTAGGCAAAGAGCTGCTCTATAGCTACACTGCAGTCAATGACATGGATTTTTGCACACTATAAAAAATCGCAGATTATCCTTTGGAAATACGCATTGCAGACTTTCATATAACATCAATCAATGTGAAATGGAACAAAATGTGTTTCGGAATTTTCAAATTTGATTTGAATAGTTTTGTTTGAAATGAGCTGTTCCACTGGATGAAGGAAGCACATGTCATTAGGTGTTCTGAAACTAATTGATCGAGGCTACTGTTATCATTGTTCTGAGTACATAACTCTAATTACATTTCATTACTATATGAATGAATGGCCTTTTTGTGGAACTTATCGGGGTATAAACTTGGAAAAGTCGCGGGAATACTGGACGAGGCCGGAAGGCCTCGTCCAGTATTCCCGCGACTTTTCCAAGTTTATATCCCCGATAAGTTCCACAAAAAGGCCATTCATTCCTTATAATTCCAGCATTTGAAATAAATTCATCAAGAAAATGTGTTTATTTTCCGTTTTCTTAAGAATTATTTTAACTGCGCCTCACGGTTACGGAAAGTAGTTCGGCATGGGAGTTTACTGGGATATAAATTTTGGACAGAACTTGCTACGGACCAATCAAATGCTAGGGAATTGTGTAAATATTTTTGTGCTGGAATTATACTGCATTACATAACAGTTATGACGGAGTAGTCTTTCCAAATGTGTGTTTGAAGCGTTCTTTGTTTCCTTTGTACTTCGTGGAGAGTGACATAAGAATTTTGCTAATACATGTACGCACTTTATTATGTAAGTTTATGCTAATATTTTTCTGTCATATTGTAGATTTGTCTCTCACTAACAATATACGATATGTACATATATGCATACGTAAATAAATAAACTGTTAATTAAACTGAATATTACACACCGTCTCGTCTTTGTTTTTTCATATCGAAACCCGGAAGTTGTCGTGAGCAACATAATCATTGTAAACGTGTTTATTTTACTATGCTATAATTAAACTTGACAACCACAACTTCACAACCATGGACCATTTTTATTGCTAATGAATATTTTTTATCACGGATCATTTGCAAAAGATCGGCGTAAAATAACATTCAATAAACGAAAGTAGACACATGTGAAACATCATATTCCAAGAATGTGTTTTAAAGGTACATGTACATACCCACGCAGTAGGCACACAATGTTCTTTATATCAGAGACATCATCCGAGACATTTTCTGGCAAATAAACATTCATTCACCATTACTCCACCTATGGATTGTCACGATTATACATTTTATATCAGAAGTAAATATCCACACTTATATCAGGGGCGATAACCGTGTTTCCTTAAAATGTTAACGGACATTACTATTTATTCTCTGTATTTTCGATGTGCAATGATCATACCTTATAGTCTGTTTCAAATATTAGTTTTTCAGGTGACGCATTTAATTAGTATAAATAATTAAACAAGAGGGCCATGATGGCCCTGATTCGCTCACCTGACTCCATGGACACCATAGGAGAATGTGACATTGAGTTCATGTGTTTTAAACAAATTGTGCTATCTTTAGATGGCGGTCATCTTGGATTAAGCGATGACTCTCATTTTACCAAATCTGAAAATGCTTCACCCAAGGATCTTAACTTACTATGAAGTTTGGCCAGCATCGGCCATGTGGTTCCTGAGAAAAAGACGTTCAAAATCTTGAATAAATGGACCTTTTGGAGGCCATCAAGGATGACATAATCATCCGATTGCGACAAATATTGCACCAGAGCAATCGCCTCATCAATACCTTCAATTTGATATATGACATGACCATATTTGGTCAAAAATAAAATTTGACCTCACGGGCCACGCCCATTTTTAACCCCAGGGTCACCATTTTAACACCTTTGAAAGAGCATTCTATCACTCCTACCAAGTTTCGTCGAAATCAGGCTGGCGGTTCACGAGAAGATTTTTTAAAAATTTGTGCTATTTTTAGACGGCGGCCATCTTGGATTAGAGATGACCTCCATTTTAACAAATCTGAAAAGGCTTCACCCATGGACCATAACTGTGACCCCGGGGTCACCATTTTAACAATTTTGAAAGAGCATTCTACATCGATCATTCCTACCAAGTTTCGTCGAAATCCGGCAGGCGGTTCATGAAAAGAAGATTTTTTAAGAACAACCTTTTGACGTTCCGACGGCCATCTTGGATGACATGACCATCCAATTTCGACAAATAATGTACCAGACAGATCGCGTCTTTGATACCTTCGATTTGATATAGACATGACCATATTCGGTCAAAAATAAAATTTGACCCCAATTTGACCCCATGGGCCACGCCCATTTTTGACCCCGGGGTCACCATTTTAACAACTTTGAAAGAGCATTGTACATCGATCATTCCTACCAAGTTTCGTTGAAATCCGGCTGGCGGTTCATGAGAAGAAGATTTTTTAAGAATTTATGCTATTTTTAGACGGCGGCCATCTTGGATTAGCGATGACCTCCATTTTAACAAATCTGAAAAGGCTTCACCCATGGACCATAACTTTTAAGTTTGGCTACCATGGGCCAAGCGGTTCATGTGAAGAAGAATTTTGAAATCTCTAATAAAAGAACGACCTTTTGACCTTTCGGCGGCCATCTTGGATGACATAACAATCCGATTTCGACAAAAAATGCAAAAGAGTGATCACCTCATTGATACCTTCGATTGGATATATGACATGACCATATTCGGTCAAAAATAAAATTTGACACAAATTAGACCCCACAGGCCACGCCCATTTTTGACCCCGGGGTCACCATTTTAACAACTTTGAAAGAGCATTGTACATCGATCATTCCTACCAAGTTTTGTCGAAATCTGGTTGGCGGATCTTGAGAAGATTTTTGAAGATTTTGTGCTATTTTTAGACGGCGGCCATCTTGGATTACGTAATGATGTCATTTTAACAACTTTGTAATCCCCCTACCTAAGGACCATGACCATGAAGTTTGGTGACTATAGGCCCAATGGTTACCGAGGAGAAGACGTTTGAAAATGTTCACGGACGACGGACGACGACGGACACATTGCAGTAACAATAGAATAAAATGTCATGCCTCATATGCATATGAAAATAGCCTGATACCACCGCGCGTCACTATCAGTAAAATAAATATTACTAAATGATTATATCTGTACAGCGGGCACTCGTAAGTTTTAGAACTGGTGGAATAGCGACACAATTATACACTTATTTAAATCATATAGAGAACAGTTTGTGCATGTACCTTTAAATAGCACACTGGCAAAAAAAAATAAGTTAATCACTCATAATTCACCGATGTGACAGTTAAAATTCAATTAAATATTTAAAGGCAAATTTTGTTCAAATTAATTCATTATCTAATGTTACCACCTGTCAAGCGAAACAAATAAAAAATTGTGATATTCACACCTCGTTAGGCAAACAGATCAGCTGGCGACAGACTTACCTGTACGAGCTATCAATAGCACTTTACGTTGATTGACTGACCAAGGCTTCAGTTCGAGAGTTCGACTTTGTCGTTGTTTGAATTTTAGGCAAAAAGTATATGATTTATATAGAGAAATTTGTCGGGACCACAGGACGAGTTCGAATTTTCCGGAGTGTTCGACAGAGACCTGTTCAAGATAGATCTTCTACTGTAGTGAATTATGAACGTCAACACCCTGCAGGTTTCTTCTTAGCTACAATAATTCGCCTTCGATATGTTATCTACGGCTACAATTTTGACCCATTCAAAAAATGTGAGCAAACAAAGTGCATACCCAAACCTGTTAAAGTTGTCAAAATTTAGTAAACTGTATAATTTATACCTTTAAACAAATAATCTTTTATGTAGAACTAGTAAATTGCCAAAAATAATAGAACAGGGAAATCATTTTCCCATGGAAGCCATCAATCGTCTAGTTGTTGTTCAACATAAAGAAATGAAGCTTTCAAATTTACAAGATATACATGTAAATGTCAGATAAACACCTTGACACGGTAAATTAACCAATTTCTGCATGTGTATGTTCTTTATTAATAAATTATTGACACAGCTTTGACAGTTTTATATCGCTAACATATCAAATACGCCGAATAACCGATTGCAAAAATCACTCTTCCATGCGTTACATTAAAGAGATACCCTCACGAGAGGTATGGAGCGGTGTAGCAATTTTGTTTCTAGTTTCTTCTATATTTTAGTGTGCGAAGTGTAAATGCTGTTACGCAAATTTTTACTGTGTAGTGATATACTATATAGTGCAACCCGTTGCCTATAAAGCGGAAAACGTGCAGCTACTGTTATCAGGGCCTGACATGTTGAATACATGCTGTAAAAGGTTCTGCGCTGTGTACGATCAGAATCAGAACACAAGCTGGGAATTTTCCGACTGTAAATTGAAAATGACCGATGAAATCCAAGTGTTGTTCCCGAGTGCAGTTTTTTACCATGTTTATATCTCGGCAACCGGGCCGGTCTGGTATGTACGTGGTGATCTGATAGACAAATTTTTGAAGGTGTTTTTAATTGAGAATTATTTTTTTTCAGATTGGGAAAAAACATGTAGGTATATGCTTTGGTTCGCGATCCCAGCGAAAAATTTAAATTGATTAAACCATGGAGTGTTATATGTCGTTGGAAAGGTATAGATGAGAGAAACACAATATTTGGAAGAGTTATGCCCCTTTAAAGTTTTGTCAAATAACATATTTTCTGCCAACATTGTGCGCATTAGTATTTCGTGCTATAACATGAGCATAGTGTAATAAATACTGGACTATTATATATTGCTGTAAAGAGAATGATTACAGAAACATAATGGTACACAGACTGTTTAAAACAATCAGTATTTGTTAGAGCTATGGTGATATCAAATTGTATGCAAAATATTTGCACTGTGTGTAATACAGGCTTTTCAATTACAGTTCATCCACAAGGGAAACTTAACATGTTCTTGTGGCTAAATGCTTACAGTTATCTTGTCATC
Organism: Conchocele bisecta; assembly: GCA_029237695.1. Classification (NCBI taxonomy): domain Eukaryota; kingdom Metazoa; phylum Mollusca; class Bivalvia; order Lucinida; family Thyasiridae; genus Conchocele; species Conchocele bisecta. The sequence goes on from CM055265.1 coordinate 105,299,843, forward strand.
TGTTAATGGTCTGCAATATTTCTAGGTCTTGGTTTTTGTAGTCGGCGAGCAGTTTGACCTTGTAAATTGCTTCGTCCTCATCGTATTTCAAGTTAAACAAATCAGGGAAACCGTGTACCAGGAAACACCCAATAATCAATGTTAGCACCAAGTTTTTAACCATAGATTAGTATGTAAGCAGGGCTGTACAAATCGGCACGCCCGACGCCCGGGACAAGTCGGTTTTGGTCTCGGGCAAGTGGCTCTAAGCTGAAAGTTAGTCCCGGGCAAGTCACTATTTTCCGTTGAAACGTCCCGCCACAAGCCTGTTTTCTCCACTAGACTAATCCTAAATTGTAACATTTCATCGATCGATAACGCCTCTGGCGTGTGTCGGCTTCCCTATGGCGATACACACTTACACAGAAGCTGCTATACTGTGTATATAGAAAGTGATATACTAGCTGTGACCCTGATTAGATTAATTTATTCGAATTTGAAAGCATAATCCCACCGACAATGAACTCTGAATTTTGTGTCAACTTTTCAACACAATTTACGGAAAATATTTTCGAAATATGCATATGATTCAGAGTTTTTATGCCATCGGGTTTCGAAGAAAGGGGTGGCATATAGTGTTTGGACCGTCCGTCTGTCCGTCTGTCACACTTTTCGGTTAACCAATTTGTCACAGTTTCTCAAATATGCTGCAGGTGGCATCCACGTTCGACAGACGCATTTCTTGTTTTTTAATCCATTCCTTTCGGAATACACATTTACGGGTATGAAATTATTAAAAAAAAAAAAAATTATTTCTCAATGAAAGTATACGATATGACCACTCATGTGAACCGTCTCGACGAGACGGATTAAATGGTGGTCGCGGCATATACTTCTGAGTGCATAGAAGGAAAATATTTGTCCGCAAACATAAGCGTATCCTCAGCATGAAATGGGTTACTGCATGATTGCCCCGTGATGCGATGATCAAAGTAGCACGTTCGCGACATCTGTGTCACATCAAAAGGCGTGTTGACCAATCAGTAACATTTCAAAACATAGCCTAAAGGTCACACAGTTTACAGCCTCGTGCTGAATGAGGTCGTACAATAAACACCTGTACACACAGCTGGGTGTATCGGTTTTTTGCACAAAGCATCACACAAATCTCGTCTGTGTAATATGTGTCGGGTGTAATCGCATCTGGATTTGGAATTCATATATCCCCTGGCACGGATATTGCACGGTTCGGATAAGCAACACGGAAGGTCGTATGTCGCCGGACTTCCGTGCAATAGGGAGGTCGCACTGTATGCATATTAACATGATTATCTGATTAAAGGTATTACATTTGCTAACATACTAATAATAATTATTTCATGTACTTTGAATGTCGTTGTTTTAATAAACTTACAGAAATCACGAATCAACTACGGTAATTACACGATGACTACGACGTCCGACGATTTTTTTTTTGGATTTTTTTCCCCTTTTTTCTCTATTTTTTTAGTATTTTTTTGGGGATCCACGAGACCCGCGTTATAATAGAGATCGCGCTATATGCGATCGCGTTATAATGGAGCTGCAGTGTAATTAGCGAATTAACAGCTGTTGCCAACAAAAAAAAATGAAATTTCAAAAAGTTTATTATTTACCGTTCCGCGAACATACTGATAGACATTAACTATTGTAAATATAGACGTGATTTTCATTTTCGAGACGGTCAAATGAGTAGACTCCGTAATTTAATTCACAAAACGTCGATGTTTTTACACCGAAAATTCTGGAATATACGCTCGAAATTATAGATAGACCATTAAACACCAATCAAAATATCTTTCCTGATTGCCAGGGTTCCTGTTACTAGTAATATATGTTATTGCCAACATTTTTATAGCAACTAAAGTGCATGTATTATGCACACATGGATATACATATGCCGAGAACCGTTGGTTGGAAGCTTCTATATGGAGTTGGTAATGTGTGTCCATGTGTTCATATTACATGTACTAACGGCACTATAGATATACCGTTAAACACCAATCAATCCAATTTGTGATGCACTGATATATTGCGTGATTGAGACATGATTGTTTATGTAATAAATTGTTGATTGATGAGCTG
>CM055265.1:105302445-105337218 GCA_029237695.1 Conchocele bisecta
TTGGACAAAATTAATGAATTTTCAGTATTTTTTTGTGAATTTTAATCGTGAAACCCCAGAGGCGGTTGCTAGCTCATGCTCGCATGTGCTGGTGACGTCAGATATCACAGAATCCCTCAAAACGCGCGACTTCACGTTCTATTTCGAGACCGATGCCTACAGCAAAAATGCAAGGATTGAAACGGAAAGTTGATTTTTTCGACGATATTTTACATCAATTTATCTATAAACAAAGAATGGTTGTCTATGAAAAACAGGTCTATATGAACTATACAAGACCATTTGATAGAAAGGTGGTGGAAACTGAAGATGACATTGTTTGCAGGATTATATAATACCAGTTCAATAGAGCCAATATTTCAATTGGTCAGATAGGGAAATCCAAAATGGCGGATATCGCTGGGATCTCTACATTCACTTTCTATCTCTTTTTTTCTATCTCTTTATACTGCTGCACACCCTCACGGGTAATTTCGAGCAGGTATTTATTTCATATATACATGTACATACAATTCAAATACAATCGAGGTTCCCGGTAATTAGCCGGTACCCATTTACAGCTGGGTGGACTGAAGCGGTATGGATAAAGTGTCTTGCTCAAGGACACAACGCAGCGCCTCCGGTGAGGCTCGAACCCACGACCTTTAGATCAGCAGTCTGACGCTCTAACCACCAGGCCACTGCACTTTGGTAATGGGTCCGAATGTCGGAACTGTGGGTCAAGGTGGGACCTATAGAAAAAGGACTGCATGGGTAAATATTTTCAGTCATAATGTATGTCAATTGGGTGAATGCTAGACCATGCATGCAATTATTTACGAACTCCCGTGAGACTGAGAGTTCCCTTTGCACGAAACGGACAGGGTACGAAACGGACACCACTGAACGAAATCAGACAAATATGCGAAATAACTGTACACCATCGATTTTGAGACCGATATTATTTATGAACATTTGTAAAAGCATAGGAATATACTCACATTTGAAACATAGTAAACATTTCAAAATAACTTCATAAACGAAAACCAAATTTTCCGGGAGAATTTTCGGGTATAGCTAGAATGCGAAAAGGACATTTCTGGCGAAAAGAGGCGAAAAGAACATGAAGTGCGAAAAGGAGCTGCGAAAAGAACATGAAGTGCGAAAAGAAGCTGCGAAAAGTAAATGAAGTGCGAAAAGGACATGCGAAAAGGAGCTGATGCGAAAAGGGCATACGAAAGAGGCATACATGCGAAAAGGACTGAGCGAAAAGAACATATTGTAGAAGAACCAGCGAAAAGAACTGTAATGAGACAGGGCGAAAAGACATGATCAGAAGTATAACATTTTTGTCAGGTATATGCTAAATCGATTATGATGATGCACGGGACTGTTCGTGCCAAACCCGATCGTCCCTAGGACTGGTCGTCACACGGACTGTTCATATAGAGCTGTTTGCAATGAGGCGGGAATAATGTTGAACATTGTCATATAAATGTGCATATAACAAAATATTATTTACAGTGCTGTGTACATTGAAAATGACGGACGACATTGACGAGTAATATGCAGACGGACGATACACATTCAAAGTGAACACATTGACACATATAACAGCTCCGCAAGGAAGCCTCCCACACAAGGTTCTCGGCGTATATGTATCAATGTGTGCACGTTGAATGTGCAATGCAATTTAGGACAATTTCACAATAATTTAAATAAAATGATGATGATTTTGGTTCGACTCATATAGAGCTGTTTGCAATGAGGCGGGAATAATGTTGAACATTTTCAATTAAAAGCTACATGTATCAGAACTAAATGTGCATATAACAACATATTATTTACAGTGCTATGTACATTGAAAATGACGGACGACATTGACGAGTAATATTCCAATGTGTCAACTTTGTAAGACCAATTTGCATGTTTTGTGGAGAAATAAGTTTGTCCATCAAATGTATGTCAAATGAATACGATTAATTCACGAATAGTCACAATGTCACTTGCCGAAAATCGTCGGATTATATGAGTCTACGTTTTGATGTTTTTGCTGGGGTGCGCGAACGTTCCGATCGTTTTCCTCTTTACTTGGTTCGGCTTTTTACCCGCAGTTGGGGTTCTCATTGTTGTTCTCGTACCGTCGGTGGATATAACAACGTTCTGATTAGATTTTCCAGTATCTGATAGAAACCGCTTCAACCGCTTCTCACGTTGATCTTCGGACAGACGAGACCACTGATCAATTTCAATAAGATTGTTTCTGAAATTATCAGCGAGGACGAAATTTCCCATCCCACGCACAGCCCTGCATCGTTCTTGCACCTCACCATGGATAATTGTATACAAACCTTTTATGAACGATGGCATGTCTTTCGCTTTCCATTGATTTGCCGATTTCAGCACATGATTGGCACTTTCGCTATTGTTATTGGTCCATGTGTGCGTTATTTTACCATTTTTCACTGGTTCGATTATTGTGTGTCCTAAAACTGGATACAGCCTCCCTTCGAAATATGGTCGGAACTTTTTATCTCCAACATGCGTATCTTTCTCATCGATTTTCGCTCTTATTCTGTCTAACCTTTCCGCGTGTGTATCAATGTCAGTACTTACCAACAATCCATTGTCACCGTATATTTCAGATATTTCGTTTCTGTCCTGCATCGGGTAGCCGACCATATCTTCTAAATATTTGTTCGTATTTTGTTTCAGGTGTCGCGTACATAACACATGGGTGCATCCAGGAAAACAACGTTTTATTGCTTGTTTGAAAGCGAGTTCCTCGTCGGTTCCTATTGTTAACTGTCTAATGTCATTGTCTGTCAAATTATCCGCGATATCGTGCATGAAACTGGAGTATGTTTTAGTGGTGGGGAGCTCTGATGTATAAATGTAGGTCCAAAGCATATTGGATGGTCTAGCGTCGATCTTCGTAGCACAGACAAGTCCTTATAAACTGTTGGAGTGACGTGAAATTCGCCCAAATTGTAAGTCTTATCCATACCTAAAACGACACCATTTTCTTTACAACAAAAACGCTTGATGTCCGTTATCTGCTGGTTTGTGAACAATGTTACGACGGGATGTGGGAGACCGTTGACGTGTTTGACACTTTTAACAAATTCGTGGGTTTTTGTCATCTCTTCGACACAAATAACATGATCTGCAATATTTTTGGTGGATTCAAGTGCTGTTTTTTTCTCATTGTGGATTGTGTACTTAATGTTTCGAAGTTGCTTTTCATCTCGGTGTTTGTCGAAATCGTCCATTATTGATTGGTTGTGTGAACGTTCTACTTCTTTAACATTCTGATGCCTAAGCTGTTCTTTCATTGTATTGAGCACATCCGGCTTGGTTCTAATATATGTTACATTCTTCTTCTCATTTTTGACACAACCGTGAAACTGTCTACCGGGAAATGTTCCAATGTACTCGACGATTGCCACACCAGTCGAAATATCGGGCATGATAGTGTCTGCCTTTTCTATCCATGTGATTCGTTTCCGAACTGGTTTGGCCCTGCAGGTGATAATTTCAATATTTTGTAGTGACGACGTATAGTCACGATTTCCGTTTTCAATGGCTGTGGTTGTAGTGGAATGAATTCGCGTCGCCTGTTGACCTGTTTCTCTGTGCAGTATACACCCTGCCGATTAACAATTGATAACAGTTTACCATGTTTCTCTATATACAATGATATGGGTGTAGCACCTTTTTTCCAAGCGCCACAATCATCCCAAAACTCTGACTTTCCGTTTGTGTTTCTTTTCTCTACGTTTGATGAATTGTCTACAACATAAAACGTACCATCTTTTCGGCCGACTGGTACCTCGCTGACCAATGTGTGAGATCCTTTTAGAACATTAAGGGTTGTCGTTAAGTCCATAAATTTACGTAATGGTCCTGGTATAAATTCTTGTTCGTCTGTTGAAACACCGCCCCGTGCAGGTACCGGGGCGGGATCAACTGATCCTGAGAATAGTGCTGCAGTAGCCATTGCTTGTCGTAAAAGGCGACTAAACTGGCTTAACGATTGGGTTCATACTTTCCGGAACCCACTATGCCGGATTTGGCCCTCATGTACATTTTTGGCTTTCTTGTATGTGAGAGTTGAGTCGGGCTATGCCCCATATATAAAAGTAAGATTAGCGCTAATCCTATTACTTTTAGGGGATGGGATAAATGATGCTGGTGTGGCGAGGGCCTGGCACCAGATCAGGTTGTTTTAATTTCAGGACTGAATATATATTTTGATTGTAAATATTGAGTTCTGAAGTTGGGATTTACCCCCCTTGGACAGGTGGATACGGGACTCGACCCCGTTGACCCGTCTGCGTGTAGACTCCCTGAGGCTTGTACCTCTATGTCAGAAAAGCGGACGTTAAACCCTATTCACTCACTCACTCACTGTTGAAACACCACTAATATTGGCTGGTGAGTGTTCTGGTGTTCTGGTATGTTCTTTTCGCAGGTCCTTTTCGCACTGTATGCCGCTTTCGTATGCCCTTTTCGCATCAGCTTCTTTCCGCAGCTCCTTTTCGCATTTCATGTTCTTTTCGCAGCTCCTTTTCGCACTTCATGTTCTTTTCGCCTCTTTTCGCCGAAAATATCCTTTTCGCATTCTAGTCATACCGAGAATTTTCCCACCAGACATGCGCAGTGGCAGATTACTTGTTGTTGTAGATCATAAATAAGTTCCAGCCGCTGATTTTTTGGCTTAATCTCACTCCAGTCTGCTATCAGCGATCATTGACTGCCATAACAGAACGTCTCCGTAGTTAGGTTTTCCCGAATGTAGTTGTAGTCTCTCTTGTAATTTACTCGCGTGCATTTTACTTTATTTTCAAGATGGCGGACAATGGAATATTCGCACGGTGCTTTATCTCTTTGATCACATCCTGGTTATTAATGCAATGGTTCCCAGTTGAGTGTCAGCAGCATACCAACAAACTGGCTGGCACTGAACATCATAAGTGAGATTAAAGTGCTGTTGATAAGGGACGTAACAATGTACTCCACCGCAATAAAGATGGCTACCAACTCGGCCAACAGGATCGACCTGCATACTGCAACTGCCAGGAGGACATCACGATCAAATTTCAAAAGAAAATACAAAATAAATGGTTGTATTTGCTGTGTTCAGAGTCTGTTGGCTCATAGGCTGTTTTCAATTGTGATCTTCAATCTTCTAAGCCTTCAGGTTGTACGTAGTTGACACACATGCAGTATTGATTGGTTACTCTGCCTGTATATTTATCACTAATGAAATCACACCACTTGTCGGTGTATGATGCTGAGCATATAAATATTTACATATCGTTAACTACTGCATGATCATGTATTGTTTTCCTACTTCGGAACTATCAGTAACATACATACAGATGTAGTTGTTTAAGAAAAACAAGCATTCCCGGAATAAACATAAACGATCATACATCAGCTCCCAAAATAGATAGAATGGCAGTGATGGTTTGAAGGTGCTCACCTGATAACTGGACTTGAATAAATGTGCCACTTCTGTGAAGATATCCGAACTGTAAACAATTTAACATAGTAAGTACCAACGTAATCATGATCAGGGGTGCTGCACCGGATTTTGTATTGGTGAGACACATACTATGGAGCCGATGTTTTCATCCCAAAGTAAATAGAAGATTTTACCCTACCACCAAATGGTGAGGGATGCATAAAGCGTTACCACTGTCCACCCGTGCGTACACATACTTCTTGCTACACTCTTAGTATTGTGGTAAGTTACTTATAAAATATGTTTCCTTTCATATTACGTCTTCATATTTCACACGAATTCCTCTTATGGTCATTTACCATGTTGTGAAAAATCTATTAGCACCCGTCTCTTAGAAACTGCGAATCGTAAATTGTTCTGGTAGTTGTGTTCGCTGAATATCGTGGATATCTTGTCTTTGTCACTAATGTAACAGATCAAAACACACATGAATACCCAAAATGACAATATAATTGAAACACTCGAAACTGCACGGACGGACGGACAACTTGACTCCAGTATACCCACACAATACTAAAGTGTTACTGCTGGCTAACAAGGGTGAAATTAGACAATGTATGAGTGCGATATCTCATGAAAAAAAATGTTTACTAAATTTACTAAATATGACGATATGTTCAGAGCAAATGACGTCATTCTAGAAAATATCACAGTTTCTATAAATAATGTTAATGAAAACCACATATCTTCTACAAAATCACATGTCTTGTCTCAAATGACCTTAGTGCACTTGCGAGCTGCGTAAATCCTGATTAGCATAGACACTCACGTAGTTATTGATATTTTTCAGTACCCTACCCGGATTTTCTGGCTTTCACACAGGCGTAAGTCGCCCTGTGTGACAACAAGAACATGATGGCTATCATGGTAACCCTTTTCAACACTACAGCCCTCAAAAAAGGTGTTTGCAAATAGTGCAGCTCCAGACGAGCTGGCTCGTGACGAGCCGTCTACCAGGATTTGCACTTCTCGCAATTCTGAACATAATTTTGTGACTATTGGATTGGTCGGAAAATTAGCATTCAACCATTCCAGTTATTTAGGGGTGAACGGGTTAACAAAGCACATAGGTAATTTTAGACAAAATAATCCAAGAGAAGAACCAATTTCTGATATCCGTATATTTTCCCGGTATTTTCCCGTAAATGACGTCGATAATGGACAAAAAAAACATAGCTTACGCGGCGGTTTAAATTTTGAGTGTGCAAGCTATCCACAACAAGGACCGCGTTTTGAACTGTCCCGTGATGTCATAGTGTTTACGTGACGTCGTTGCCGTTGGACACTATTGACGTTAACGTCAGACATCAAATCCCGCTTGCAGAGAGCGAACGTGTTTTAACACACTGCGATAATTACACCACAACCAAGCGCATATAATTTGCGAAACAACAATTTTAGCGATGTCGAAGTTATTGGGAAAGAAATCGATGAAACACTCGCGGAGAACCATGATATTTTGAGCCTGAAACGGATGAAATGGTTCGGCGACAAATTCGAGAGAGAGAGTCTGCGGCCGTGGTGAGAACTGCTTCAGTCCACCCAGCTGTAAATGGGTACCGGTTACCGGGAAAAGTCGATTGTATTCGTTTGTATGTACATGCATATATACATAAAATATGATCCTGCACATACTCCTCGAAAGGGGGTGTTGCAGTATATAAAGAAAGAAAGAGAAGCCAAATGGTGGAGTACCTGACCGGTGTCGTGGGCGTTGCAGCTGGCAACGATGGCAGTGTCACCATAGATCCGGATATCTTGCGGTCCAGGTGGGGGAGCTGGCTCGGTAAGAAGTTACAGAATGAGGGAGAAGTTAGTGTGAGGAGATACCTGGAAGAAAGGCAGCGGCGGTGTGATGCTGCCACGGATGTTGCCGGGGAATCGAGAGGTGAACGAAAGAAACACCATCTGAAGAAGATAAGGGCCACACAGACACTGGACAAAACCACCAGTCAAAAGGCTGAGAAACCATCAACTCAGCAGGTAGGTTTTCCATTTGTTGTGAAAAAGTAACACTGCTAATACTCCAGCTACGGACGATGCGGGGCGCTTGAAGTGTTACATGTTCGAAACTATATTTTCATAAACATATTGTTAGAAATCAATGACACATGCACTAAGCAGAAAATCATGACCAAATCCAAGAGGCATGCATTGTTTTAATGCTTACATTATTGTTTTAATGCTTACCGAAACATTCCCGGTGCCTCTTACAAAATCTTCAGACCCGAGTCCGACTGTATAAGTGCCATCCATATACGCAAGCTATACTATTATTATTATTATTTAATTATAATTTTACTATTATATATTTGTTTGACAAGTCATTACCTGTGTATTCTAAACATTTCAGAACAAAGCCAATGGGAAGACTAACGTTGCAGCCAAATCGAAGACACCCACTACAAACAACGAATACGAATGTGTTGTAGCCGCTAACACAACCACAGCGGAGTCCACGACAACGACAGCAACACCAACCGATGGAGCATCACAGGCCGGTGATGGCAATAATGGAAATGCAGATGATTCGGTATGAAGTCCTAGTTCCGTCAAACCTGTGGGTGGAAAGAGCTCTACGACGAAAACCGCCACTGTGTCTGCTGACAGGGAGGTACGCGTAGAACCAGACCTGTTGAGGTCCCGATGGGGACAGTGGATGGATCAGAAATGGAAGAAAGCAGACCGCGATGACAAAGTGGCCAGGGTTCGTACGTGACGGACAATCCAAGACGACACAGGTGACTGAAGATCTATACCACCGAGATGAGGGCCAAGCCGAGGCAGCAGATGGCCAGAGAAAACACAGAAGTGACATATTCAAAGGTATAGCTGTATAGATATAGTTAGGATATAGTTAGGATAGATATTGTAATTTATTCTTGGTGACTATACTATGCCAGCAACCCTATGCAAGAAATTATAATATGTATACGGGTTGTATAGGGTAAACTAGGATAACTGTTGCCACTGATTGCTTTCTCATCACATCTGAAATATCCCAGTTTCTAGCATTACATTACATATTAAAAGCACGTACCAATGAATGTACTTCTTTATTTGTCACGAAATCGTTGCTCTAACATTTTTCAGGATAAAGACACCACTGCTGTGACATATAAAGTCGAGGCGGTGTGGATATACAGAACGTTGCCGCTGCTACAACCGATGTCAAACCGCCGGTGACAAAGTCAAGCTTTCCAACAAAGACGCCGTGCAAAAGTGATACAACCAAGCCCGCCGCCGACCATAACATAAGTCCCGATGATAATGATGATTATGATGGCAACAGTGCGGATAATGAAGATGCAGCTTTGGATAACGCTTTGCTGGCTCTGTACAGCCACTTTGGTAAGTTATCAATTGAAATTCTCAGTGGAAGAAGGCGGCTAGCTCCATGTGGTAGTTAGTTCCCTTCTTCCGCTGCATATGTGGAGAGATTCAAGTTATACATATTACTACGTGCATAATTAATTACATACCTATCAATGTACTTCCCGATCGTGGCACATGTGATTCTAGCGTGTCTTTGATGGTCAATTATTGTTTGTATACACATGAACCACCTTTCGAAATACTGAACAATAATTGACCATCGTAGACACGCTGGAATCACCTGTGGATCGTGGGAGGGGTGGTGGTGTCTGCGGGCCATCGTGGACAGTTTGACATACTATTAAATCGGTAACGTGAGCAGCGTTCTTCACACGATACTACATACACAGGTTGATTGATTGATTTATTGGTGTTTAATGGCCTATCAACATCTAAGGTCGTTTAATGACACAGGATGAAGTAACGGACTAGGGTCTAGTATATTAATAATTAACACAAAATAATTCAACACTATTGTTTTTTTTTTTGCTCTGTTTACAACGGATAGTTATGGAAGCGTCCTGATGCCAATGCTAATATATATTTATCTCCTAATTAGGAGATACCAACTCCTAATCAAATTAGGAGATATTAAGTCCTAATTAGGAGATATTAAGTCCTAATTAGGAGATAGTATCTCATAAATAGGACTTACTATCTCCTAATTGGGAGTTAGTATCTCCTATGTATGCCTTACTATCTCCTAATTAGGAGTTAGTATATCATACTTAGGAGTTACTAGGACTTAGTATCTCCTAATTAAGAGTTAGTATCTCCTAATTGGCACCAGGCATTGGCACTAGGACGCTTCCATAAATAGCAAACAAAAAAACAATGTTGAAATTATTATTTCTAATTATTTTAATTAGTTTAGTAGGTGTATTAAATAAATATATAGACCTTGTTCAGTCAACCTGTGATCGGGCATTTGAACCCTGTCGACATCTAATATCCCTATCCAGAAATTGTACATGATGTACGGGATGCCACGATTGTCTTCTAAAACATTAACTCGCTATTTGATGTGTATATACTTACAAACCGAGATACGAGTATATGTTGAATAGGCTGTAGCGTTAACCGAGATTAAGCGTTTTTTTATTAGAGTGCTAGCGAAGAATTATACAATCAACATCCAAATTTGAGGTCTTACAGCTTTTACGTAAATTAGCTAATGTCGGTCGCAGCACATATTTTGCAGTTGAACTTTTTAAAAACACGGGTCTTACGCCATAAAAAATAATTCTAACAACTTAGCTTGATCGCATTTTCAATGTGATAAATATTTTGTTTGCTTTTTGTGTGCTAAATTTATGTTATTGCAAATGTTTCCGTAGTCTAAGGGTGCGACGATTAACCGCCATACTCGATTATTCGTGATTCGTAACTCCATGGTTCGGTGCACGAATACTATCTTGCGGTTTTCCAAATATCTATTTTTAACTCATTGTTGCTGTTGCTGCTGTGAAATTCCCGCACTTTATTTTCGTGAAACGCTTTCCACTCTAGATTAATTATTAGTATATGTGTCATCCACAAACACATACTGAAAATAATTTCAGGACGTTCAGTCTTTTGATTATGTATTTGCAGGAGAAAACTGTTAGGTGGTTCCAAATGCTATGCGCCACAGATGCTTCGCAGATGAAGACACCCGACCAGCAGACATCAGTGGTCCGTACATCGGTGGCACATACACTCACGGTAGGTATGCCATAACATGACGTTAGAATATCTCTACACTGGACCCCCACCAAAAAACCTTGTTTCTTGTTATTAATGTTGAGAATTCCACTGACGTTCATTTATCTCTCTGATAATTGATCTAGCTTCATGATTGCAAGTCTTACATGCACGCATTTTAGTGCTCACAACCGTGAATGAAGGACAATGGAACCTCTCTAAACCGGGCGCCCTGGGGACCGGCTTTGAGAGATTCCACTGTAAGATGACAACAATATAATAATATTGAGACACACCATGCGATTTTGTACCATTTACATCTATTTCGCAATTTTTATTAGGTTTGAGGAATTTGATTCCTCAAACCTTTTGTTTTTGTTGGTTTTTTTTTTCTTTTTAGGTTTGAGGCGGCTTTCCGCTGCGCCGAAAACCTATTGTATTCGTTGGTTTGTTTTTTTGTTTTTTTTTTTATTCAGCCCTTCAGTCTACAGCCCAAACCGCTGGTCGGATCGACTTCAAATTTTGTATACCGATTCGCATCAACAGTGAGACGAGAATAACGCAATTTTCAGAATTCTCATGACGTCACTTTTTACGAAACCGGAAGTGACGTCATATATCATATAATTCCCTATAACTTCCTTATTATTTTCCAACCGATTTCAAAAATTCTTTTTGAATTGTAAAGCTGCGAGAATTCTCTATCTTCGCTTCGCTGACAATGTTTGGCTATCTGCTCAAATGAGAGAGCTATAGACATGTGAAATTGAGAAAAATGAAAAAAATCAACAATTTCAGATTTTTATTTTATTTTAACGGGTGGTCTTTGAAAACAGTTTCCAATTTGTACAGTAATCTCAGCAACATATTTTTGACAGCGTCACGCGGGACATTCATCCGCACAGAAGATGATATTTTTCAGAGCAATGGCTTGAATAGTTCTGATTCTATTGTCTTTCAAACTTGGACGTTTTTTTTCAATTTTTTCAAATTTGAAATGGTCATAACTTTTTTATTATCTAACCGATTTCAAATATTTTTTTTGCATTAGAAAGCCAACAAAATTCTCTATCTCCGTTTCGCTGGTAGTTTTTGGCTATCTGCCCAAATGAGAGAGTTGTAGGCATTTGAAGTTTTTAAAAAAAATTGAAATGGTCATAACATTCCTTATTATTATTCAACCGATTTCAAATTTTTTTTTTGCATTAAAAAGCCAATAAAATTCTCTATCTCCGGTTCACTGGTAGTTTTTAGCTATCTGCTCAAATGCGCGAGCTACATTTTTTTTTCAATTTTTCAAATTTTAAATGTTCATAACATTTGGTTAATTATCTAACCGATTTCAAATATTTTTTTTCCATAAATTAAAAAGCCAACAAAATTCCTCTATCTCCGCTTCCGATGGTAGATTTTTTGGCTATTCTGCCCAAATGAGAGAGTTGTAGGCATTTGAAGTTTGGTTCATTTCAATTTCTTTTTTAGGTTTGAGGCGGCGTTCAGCTTCGTCCGACAAAACCGATTGGTATTCCTTGGTTTTTTTTTTTTTTTTTTTTTTTTTTTTTTTTTTTATTATTCTGTTTGCCGAGATAAATAAAACCGCTGAAACCGACCGAAACCGAAAACAGGCCGAATTTTTATTTTAATTTTAACGGGACTGGTCGATCCGTACTTCAAAATTTTGTATACCGATTCGCAATCAACAGTGAGACGAGAATAACTCCAATTTTACAGAATGTTCTCATGACGGTCACTTTTAATTTTTTAACGAAACCGGAAGTGGACGTTCATATAATCCATATTAATTTCCCTATAACTTCCTTATTTTCACCAAACCGATTTCAAAAATTCCTTTGTTTTTGAATTGTTAAAAAGCTGCGAGAATTCTCTATTTCTTCGCTTCGCTGACAATGTTTGGGCTATCCCTTGCCTTCAAATTGAGGAGAGCTATAGACAATGTGAAAATTGAGAAAAATTAAAAAATCAATCAAGTTTCAGATTTTTTATTTTATTTTAAGGGTTTTAACGGGGGGTCTTTGAAAATCAGTTTCCCCAAATTTGTACAGTAATCTTCAGCAACATAATTTTTTGACAGCGTCCACGCGGGAACATTCATCCCGCACAGATAAGATGATATTTTTCAGAGCAAATGGCTGAATAGTTCTGATTACTATTGTCTTTTCAAACTTGGACGTTTTTTTTCAAATTTTTCAAATTTGATAAAGTGGTCATTAACTTTTTTATTAGCTAACCGATTTTCAAATATTCTTTTTTTTGCATTAAAAAAGCCAACAAAAAAGTTCTCTATCTCCGTTTCGCTGGTAGTTTTTTTGGCTTATCTGCCCAAATGAAGAGAGTTGTAGGCAATTGAAGTTTTTAAAAAAAAATTTGAAATGGTCATAACTTCCTTATTATTCAAATCCGATTTCAAATAAATTTTTTTTTGGCATAAAAAGCCAATAAAATTCTCTATATCCGGTTCGCTGGTAGTTTTTTAAGCTATCTTGCTCAAATGCGCGAACTACATTTTTTTTTCAATTTTCTTTTTCAAATTTTTTTAAAATGTTTCATAACTTTGTTAATTATCTAACCGATTTCAAATTATTCTTTTTTTTCCATTAAAAAGCCAACAAAATTCTTTCTATCTTCCGCGTCTTGGCTGGTAGGTTTTTTGGCTATCTGCCCAAATGAGAGAGTTTTGTAGGCATTTTGAAGTTTGGTTCTTTTCATTTTTTTATTATGGTTTGAGGAATTTTGATTCCTCAAACCTTTTGTTTTTTTTTCGGTTGGTTTTTTTTTTAGGTTTGAGGCAATTTGATTCCTCATAAACCTTTTGTTAGAGTTGGTTTTTTTTTTCTTTTCTTTTTCTTTTTTTTTTTTTCTTTTTTTTCTTTTTTATTCAAGCCGTCGAGGACTACAGCCCCAAACCCGCCTGGTCGGAATCGACTTCAAATTTTGTATAAACCGATTCGGCATCACAACAGTGAGACGAGAAGAAACTTCATAATTTTCAGGAAATTCTCATTGACGTCACTTTTTACGAAAACCCGGAAGTGGACGTCAATAATCATCATAATTAATTCCCTATAACTTCCTTAATTTTCCAACCGATTTACAAAAATTCATTTTTGAATTATAAAGCTGCGAGAATTCTCTATCTTCGCTTCACTGACAATGTTTTTGGCTATCTGCTCAAATGAGAAAAGAGCTATAGACATGTTGAAATTGAGAAAAATGAAAAAAAACAACAATTTCAGATTTTTATTTTTATTTTTAACGGGGTGGTCTTTGAAATAAAACAGTTTCCAATTTGTACAGTAACTTCCAGCAACATAATTTTTGACAGCGTCACGGCGGGACAACAATTCCAAATCCGCACAGAAATGATGTTATTTTTTCAGAAGCAATGGCATTGAATAGTTTCTGATTCTATTGTCTTTCATAAACTTGGAAACAGTTTTTTTTCAAATTTTTTCCAAATTTGAAATGGGTCATTAACGTTTTTATTAATCTAACCGATTTCAAATATTTTTTTTGCATTAAAAAAGCCAAAGCAAAAATTCTCTATCTCCGTTTCACTTGGTAGTTTATTTTTGGCTATCTGCCCAAACTGAGAGAGTTGTAGGCATATTTGAAGTTTTTTAAAAAAAATTGAAAATGGTCATAACTTCCTTATTATTCAACCGATTTCAAATATTTTTTTTTGCATTAAAAAGCCCAATAAAAAATTCTTCTTATCTCCGGTTCGCTGGTAGGTTTAGTTTTAGCTATCTGCTCAAAATGACGCGAACTACATAATTTTTTTTCAATTTTTTCAGAAATTTTTAAAATGTTTCATAACTTTTGTTATTTTATCTAACCGATCTTTCAAATATTTTTTTTCCATTAAAAAGCCAACAAAATTGCACTATCTCCGCTTCGATGGTAGTTTTTGGCATATCTGCCCAAATGAGAAGTGTTGTAGGCATTTGGAAGTTTTGGTTTCATTTCATTTTTTTATTAGGTTTGAGGAATTTGATTCCTCAAACCTTTTTGTTTTCGTTGGTTTTTTTTGGTTTTTTTTTTTAGGTTTGAGGAATTTGATTCCTCAAACCTTTTGTTTTGTTTTGAGTTTGGTTTTTTTTTCTTTTTTTTTCTTTTTTTTTCTTTTTTTCTTTTTTTTCTTTTTATTCAGACCGACGAGACTACAGCCCAAACCGCTGGTCCGGATCGACTTCAAATTTTGTTACCGAAAATAACCGAATTCCGCATCAACAGTGAGACGAGAATAAACTCAATTTTTCAGAATTCTTTCATGACGTCACTTTTTACGGAAACCGGAAGTGACGTCATAATATCATATAATTCCCATATAACTTACCTTATTATTTTTCCAACCGAATTTCAAAAATTTTCTTTTTGAATTATAAAAGCTGCGAGAATTCTTCCTAAATCTTCGCTTTCACTGGACAATGATTTGGCTATCTGACTCAAATGAGAGAGCTATAAAGACAGTGAAATTGAAGGAAAAATGAAAAAAAAACAACAATTTTCAAAGATTTTTATTTTATTTTTAACGGGTGGACATTTGAAACAAAAAGTTTCCAAATTTGTACAGTAATCTCAGCAACATAATTTTTTGACAGCGTCACGCGCGGGACAATTCATCCCCCCCGGCACAGAAGATTGATATTTTTTCAGAGCCAATGGGCCTTGAAATAGTTTCAGATTCTATTGTCTTTCAAAACTTGGACGGTTTTTTTTTCAATTTTTCAAAATTTGAAATGGGTCCATAACTTTTTTATTATCTAAACCGATTTTCAAATATTTTATTTGCATTAAAAAAAAAGCCAAAACAAAATTTCTCTATCGCCGTTTTCTCTGGTAGTTTTTTGGGGCTATCTTGCCCAAATGAAGAGAGTTGTAGGCATTTTAATGGTTTTTAAAAAAAAAAAAAAAATTTGAAATGGTCATAACTTCCTTATTAATTCAAACCGAATTTCAAATAAATTTATTTTTGCATTCAAAAAAGCCAATAAAAATTCCTCTATCTCCAATTACACGTAGTTTGTTTTAGCTATCTTGCTCAAATGCGCGAGCTACAATGCATTTTGAAGTTTTTTTTTTCAAATTTGAAATGTTCATAACTTTGTTTATTAATCTTAACCGATTTCAAACTAGTTTTTTTTCCATTAAAAAGCCAAGCAAAATTCTTCTTATCGCCGCTTCGCTGGATAGTTTTTGGCTATCTTGACCCAAATGAGAGAGTTGTAGGCATTTGAAGTTTAGGTTTCTTCCTTTCAATTTTTTAGGTTTGAGGCGGCGTTTCAGCTACGCCAAAACAAAACTAATTGTAATTCCTTGGTTTTTTGGGTTTTTTTTTTTTTTTTTTTTTTTTTTTTTTTTTTTAATTCTTGCCCCCCCCGTGATCAATTTATACCGATGAAATGCCGAAACATGGCCGAATTTTCATTTTATTTTTAACGGCTGGTCGGATCGACTTCAAATTTTGTATACCGATTCGCATCAACAGTGAGACGAGAATAACTCAATTTCAGAATTCGTCCATGACGTCATCTTTTTTTAACGAAACCGGAATGTGACCGTTCAGATATCAGTATAATTCCCTATTACAACTTCCATTATTTTTCCACAACCGATTTCATAAAAATTCTTTTTGAATTGTAAAGCTGCGAGAATTCTCTATTTCCTTCGCTTTCAACTTGACAATGTTTTGGCTATCTGCTCAAATGAGAGAGCTATAGACATGTGAAATTGAGAAAAAATTAAAAAAATCAACAATTTTCAAGATTTTTATTTTATTTTAACGGGTGGTGCTTTTGATAAAACAGTTTCCCAATTTTGTACAAGTAATCTCAGCAACATTAATTTTTTTGACAGCGTCACGCGGGACATTCATCCGCACAGAGAATGATAAATTTTTCAGAGGCTCAATGGCTTGAATAGTTTTCTGATTCTATTTTGTCTTTCAAACTTGGAAACGTTTTTTTTTCAATTTTTTCAAATTTTGAAAATGGTCATAACTTTTTTATTATATAAACCGATTTCAAATAATTTTATTTTTTTTTGCAGTTAAAAAGTCCAACAAAATTTCTCTATCTCCGTTTCGCTGGTAGTTTTTGGTTATCTGCCCAAATGGAAGAGAGTTGGAGGCATTTGAATGTTTTAAAATTTTTAAAAAAAATTGAAATGGTCATAACATTTCCTTATTTATTCAACCGATTTCAAATATTTTTTTTTGCATTAAAAATACCAATAAAATTCTCTATCTCCGGTTTCGCAGGTAGTTTTTTAGCTATCTGCTCAAATGCGGCGAACTAACATTTTTTTTTCAATTTTTCAAATTTTAAATGTTTCATAACTTTTGTTAATTATCCTAACCGATTTTTCAAATATTTTTTTTCCATTAAAATTTTAAAAAGCCAACAAAAGTTCTCTTATCCTTCCGCTTTCGCTGGTTAGTTTTTGGCTATTCTGCCCAAATGAGAGAGGTTTGTAGGCAATTTGAAGGATTTGGTTTTCTTTCATTTTTTTTATTAGGTTTGAGGAATTTGATTCCTCAAATCCTTTTGTTTTTCGTTGGTTTTTTTTTTAAGGTTTGAGGAATTTGATTCCTTCAAAACCTTTTAGTTTTGAGTTGGTTTTTTTTTTCCTTTTTTTTTTTCCTTTTTTATTAATTTTTTTTCTTTATTTTTTTTCTTTTTATTTTTTTTTTTTTATTCAGCCGTCGGAGACTACAGCCCACCCAAAACCGCTGGTCGGATCGGACCTTTCAAATTTTGTATACCGATTCCGCATCAAACAGTGAGGACGAGAATAAACTCAATTTTTCAGAATTCCTCATGACGTCACTTTTTACGAAAACCCGGAAGTGACGTCAATATATCATATAAATTCCCTAATAACATTCCTTATTTTCCAACCGAATTGTTTTCAAAAATTCTTTTTGAATTATAAAAGCCTGCGAGAATTCTCTATCTTCGCTTCACTGACAATGTGTTTTGGCATAACTTCGGCTCAAATGAAGAGAGCTATAGGACATGTGAAATTGAGCAAAAAATGAAAAAAACAACAATTTCAGATTTTTATTTTATTTTAACACGGGTGGTCTTTTGAAAACAGTTTCCAATTTGTTACAGTAAATCTCAGCAACATAATTTTTTGATCAGCGTTCACGCCGGGACATTCATCCCGCACAGAAGATGGATATTTATTTTTCAGAGGAACAATGGCTTGAATATTCTTTGATTCTATTGTCTTTTCAAACTTGGGACGTTTTTTTTCAATTTTTCAAATTTGAAATGGTCCATAAACGTTTTTAATTAATCTACCCGATTTCAAATATTTTTTTTTGCATTAAAAAAGCCAATCAAAATTCTCTATCGCCGTTTTCACTGGTAGGTTTTGGGCTATCTGCCCAAATGAGAGAGTTAGTAGGCATTTGAAGTTTTAAAAAAATTGAAATGGTCCATCCAACTTCCTTATTATTCAACTAGATTTTCAAATATTTTTTTTGCAATTAAAAAGCCCAATAAAATCTTTCTATCTCCGATTATTCGCTGGTAGTTTTTTAGCTATTCTGCTCAAATGCGCGGAACTTACATTTTTTTTCAATTTTTTCAAAATTTTAAATGTCATTAACTTTGTTATTTTTATCTAACCGATTTCAAATATTTTTTTTCCCATTATAAAAAGGCCAACAAAAATTCTCTATCTCCCCTTCGCAGGTAGTTTTTTTGGCTTATCTGCCCAAATGAGAGAGTTGTTTAGGCTATTTGAAGTTTGGTTTCTTTTCATTTTTTTATTAGGTTTGAGGAAATTTGATTCCTCAAACCTTTTGTTTTCGTTGGTTTTTTTTTTAGGTTTGAGGAATTTGGAATTTCCTCTAAACCTTTTGTTTTTAGTTGGTTTTTATTTTTTTTTTCTTTTTTTTCTTTTTTTCCTTTTTTTTATCTTTTTATTCAGCGTCGAGACTACAGCCCAAACCGCTGGTCGGAGCGACTTCAAAATTTTATACCACGATTCGCAATCAAAACTGGAGACGAGGAATTAACTCAACTTTTCAGAATTCTCATGACGTCACTTTTTACGAAAACCGGAAGTGACGTCTTGATATCTAATATAATTCCCTATAAACTTCCGTTATGTTTTTCCGAACCGATTTTCAAAAAAATTCTTTTTGAATTTAAAGCTGCGAGGAATTCTGCTATCTTCGCTCACTGACAATGTTTGCTATCTGCTCAAATGAGAGAAGACTATAATGGGGGGGGGTGTAAACAAAAACATTTGTGAAATTGCGAAAAAATGAAAAAAAACAACAATTTCAGATTTTTATTTTTATTTTAACGGGTGGTCTTTGAAAAACAGTTTTCCAATTTGTTACAGTTAATTCACAGCAACATTAATTTTTTGACAGCGTCACCGTCGGGACATTACAGTCCGGCCACAGGAAGATGAATATTTTTCAGAGCCAATGGCTTGAACTAGTTTCTTTGATTCTATTGTCTATTTCAAACTTGGACGTTTTTTTTCGAATTTTTTCAAATTTGTAAATGGTCATTAAAAACTTTTTTTATTATCAAACCGATTTCAAATATTTTATTTGCATTAAAAAAGACCAACAAAATTCTCTATCTTCCGTTTCTCTGGTAGTTTTTGGCTATTTCTGCCCACCAAATGAGAGAGTTGTAGGCATTTTGAAAAGTTTTTAAAACAAAAAATTGAAAATGGTCATAACTTCCTTATTATTCAACCGATTACAAATATTATTTTTTGCATTAAAAAGCCAATAAAAATTTCTCCATATCTCCTCCAATTTCACTGGTAGTTTTTAGATATCTTGCTCAAATGCGCCCGAGCTACATGCATTTGAAGTTTTTTTTTTTCAAATTTGAAATGTTCATAATCAACCTTTGTTATTATCTAAACCCGATTTCAAAATTATTTTTTTTCCTATTAAAAAGCCAACAAATTCTCTATCTCCGCTTCGCTGGTAGTTTTTGGCTATCTGCCCAAATGAGACAGAGTTTAGGCATTTGAAGTTTGGTTTCTTTCATTTTTAGGTTTGAGGCGGCTTTCAGCTTACGCCGAAAACCTATTGTTTTATTCCTTTGGTTTTTTTTTTTTTTTTTTTTTTTTTTTTTTTTTTATTTTTTTTTTTTTTTTTTTTTTTTTTTTTTTTTTTTTTATTCTGCCGTGATAATTATACGATGAAAAGCCGAAACAGGCCGAATTTTATTTTATTTTAACGGGATGGACGGATCGACTTCAAATTTTGTATACCAGATTCGCAATCAAACAGTGAGGACGAGAATAACACAATTTTCAGAATTCACATGACGTCACCTTTTTTACGAAACCGGAAAAGTGACGTCATATATCATATAAATTCCCTATAACTTCCTTATTTTTCCAAACCGATTTCAAAAAATTCTTTTTTTTGAATTGTAAAAGCTTGCGAGAATTCTTTCTATCTTTCGCTTCCGCTGACAATGGTTTGGCTATACTTTGCTCAAATGAGAGATCGATTTAGGGACATGTTGAAATTGAGAAAAATTAAAAAAAAATCAACAATTTCAAGATTTTTATTTTATTTTAACGGGTGGTCTTTGAAAACAGTTTTTCCAATTTGTACAGTAATCTCAGCAACATAATTTATTTTTGGAACAGCGTCCACCGCGGGACATTCATCCGCACAGATAAGATGATATTTTTTCACAAGCAATAGGCTTGATAATAGTTTTCTGATTCTATTTTGTCTTTTCAAACTTGGACCGTTTTTTTTCAAAATTTTTCAAATTTGAAAATGGGTCATAACTTTTTTATTATCTAACCGATATTCAAAATATTTTTTTTGCATTAAAAAGCCAACAAAATTATCTATCTCCATTTCGCTGGTAGTTTTTGGCTATCTTGCCCAAAATGAGAGAGTTGTAGTGCAATTTGAAGTTTTTAAAAAACAAAAAAATTGAAATGGTCATAAACTTCCTTATTATTCAAACCGATTTCAAATATTTTTTTTGCATTAAAAACGCCAATTAAAATTCTCTATTCTCCGTTCGCCCTGGTAGTTTTTTAGCTATCTCTGCTCAAATAAACCGCGAGGCTACATGCATTGTTTGAATGTGTTTTATTTTTTTTTTTTCAATTTTTTTCCAAATTTGAAAATGTTCATAAACTTTGTTATTAATCTAACAACCGATTTCAAATATTTTTCTTTTCCATTCAAAAGCCAAACACAATTCCTCTATCGCCACTTCCGCTGGTAAGTTTTTGGCTTATTCAGCCCAAATGAGAAGCAGTTGGTCAGCATTTGAAGTTTGGTTCTTTCATTTTTTAGGTTTGAGGCGGCTTTCAGCCTTCGCCGATAAAACCTAATTGTATTCCCTTGGTTTTTTTTTTTTTTTTTTTTTTTTTTTTATTCTGCCGTGATAATTAATTAAACCCGATGCAAAGGCCCGAAACAGGCCGAATTTTATTTTATTTTATTTTAACGGCTGGTCGGATCGACTTACAAATTTTGTATACCGATTTCTGCATCAACAGTGAGACGAGAATTAACCTCAATTTTTTCA
Organism: Conchocele bisecta; assembly: GCA_029237695.1. Lineage (NCBI taxonomy): Eukaryota > Metazoa > Mollusca > Bivalvia > Lucinida > Thyasiridae > Conchocele > Conchocele bisecta. Next base: position 105,323,584 of record CM055265.1, read on the forward strand.
GAATGAACTTTCATGACGTCACTTTGTTTTTACGAAACCGGAAGTGACGTCCATATATCACATATCATTCCCTTATAACCTTCCTTATTTCCAAAATCCGATTTCAAAACGTTCTTTTTGAATTGTCAAAGCTGCGAGAATTCTCTATCTTCGCTTCGCTGACAATGTTTAGGCTATCTGCTCTAAATGAGAGAGCTATAAAGACATGTGAAATTGAGAAAAAATGAAAAAAATCAACAATTTCAGATTTTTATTTTATTTTAAACGGGTGGTCTTTGAAAACAGTTTCCAATTTGGTACAGTAATCTCAGCAACAATTAATTTTTTGACAGCGTCACGCGGGACATTCATCCGCACAGAAGGATGAAATTTTATTTTTCAGGAGCAAATGGCATTGCGAATAGTTCTGATTCTATTGTCTTTCAAACCTTGGACGTTTTTTTTCAATTTTTTCTAGAAATTTGAAAATGGTCATCAACTGTTTTTTATTATTTAAACAACCGTATTTCAAATAAATTTTTTATTTTTTTGGGCATTTAAAAAAGCCAACCAACAAATTCTCTATTCTCCGTTTCGCCTGGTAGTGTTTGGCTATCTTACCCAAATGAGAAGAGTTTGTAGGCATTTGAAAGTTTTTAAAAAAATTGAAATGGGTCATAAACTTTCCTTATTATTCCAACCGATGTCAGAATATTTTTTTTTGCATTTAAAAAGCCAATTAAAATTCTTTCTTATATCCGGTTCACTGTGGTAGTTTTTAGCTTAATCTGCTCAAATGCGCGAGCTACCATTTTTTTTTCATTTTTCAAAATTTAAAATTTGCTTATAACTTTGTTATTATTTTCTAACCGATTTCAAATATTTTTGTTTTTTTTCCATTAAAAAGCCAAAACAAAATTCTCTATCTATCACCGGTTCGCAGGTAGTTTTTAGCTATCTACTCAAATGCGCGAGCTTACAATGCATTTGGAAGTTGTTTTTTTCAATTTTTCAAATTTGAAATGTTCATAACTTTGTTATTATCTAAACCGATTTCAAATATTTTTCTTTCCATTAAAAAGCCAACAACAATTCTCTATTTCCTCCGTTTCGCTGGTAGTTTTTGGCTATCTGCCCAAATGAGAGAGTTTGTTAGTTGGCATTTGAATTGGTTTCTTCTTTCATTTTTTTATTTTCTTTGTCGTTTCAACATAATCTATGATAATAATTATACCGATGAAAGCCGAAAACAGGCCCGAATGACCTGTGGCTGCGGCTAAAATCTAACGGGATGGTCCTTTGAAAAACAGTTTCCAATTTTGTACTATTAATCTCAGCAACATAACTTTTTTGACAGCGTCACGCGGGACATTCATTCCGCACAAGAAGATGATATTTTTTCAGAGCAAATGGCTTGAATAGTTCTGATTCTATTTGTCTTTCAAACTTGGACGTTTTTTTCAATTTTTCAAATTTGAAATGGTCATAACTTTTGTTTTTATTATCGAACCGATTTCAAATATTTTATTTGCATTAAAAGCCAACCAAAATTCCTTCTATCTCCGTTTTCGCTGGTATTGTTTTTGGCTATCTTGCCCAAATGAGAGAAGTTGTAGGCAATTTTAAGGTTTTTAAAAAAAAATTGAAATGGTCATCAACTTCCTTTATTATTCAATAACCGATTTCAAATAGTTATTTTTGCATTAAAAAAGCCAATACAATTAAAATTTCTATCTCCCAATTCACTGGTAGTTTTTTAGGCTATCTGCCTCATAAATGCGCGAGCTCAATGCATACAAAATTTGAAGTTTTTTTTTTCAAATTTGAAACTGTTCATAAACTTTGTTTATTATCTAAACCGATTTCAAATAAATTTATTTTTTTTCCATTAAAAAAGCCAACAAAATTCTCTATCTACCGGCTTCTTCGCTGGTAGTTTTTGGCTAATCTGCCCAAATGAGAGAGTTGTAAGGCAATTTTGAAAGTTTGGTTCTTTTCATATTTTTAAGGTTTGAGGCGGCTTTCAGCTTCCGCCGGGGGGAAAACGAAAATTCCTATTCCATTGGTTCCTTGGTTTTTTTTTTTTTTTTTTTTTTTTTTTTTTTATTCTGCCGTGATAATCTTATACCGATTGAAAGAGAAACAGGCCGAATGTTTATTTTAATTTTAACGGCTGGTCGGATCGACATTCAAATTTTGTATACCGATTCGCATCAACAGTGAGACGAGAATAACTCAATTTTCAGAATTCTTTCATGAACGTCACTTTTTACGTAAACCGGAAGTGACGTCAATATATCATATAATTCCCTATAATCTTCCCTTATTTTCCAACCGATTTCAAAAAATTCTTTTTGAATTGTAAAGCTGCGAGAATTCTCTATCCCTTCGCTTCCGGCTTACAATGTTTGGGCTATCTGCTCAAATCGAGAGAGCTATAGACAATGGAAATGAAATTGAGAAAAATTAAAAAATTTAAAAAAAATCAACAATTTCAGATTTTTATTTTATTTTAACGGGTTGGCGTCCTTTGAAAACGAGTTTTTCCAATTTGTTTACAGTAAATCTCAGCAACATAAATTTAATTTTTTGACAGCGTTCACTGCGGGGACATTCATCGCACAGAAGATGATAATTTTTTCAGAGCAATGGCATTGAATAGTTTCTGATTCATCTATTGTCTTTCCAAAACTTGGACGTTTTTTTTCAATTTTTCAAATTTGAAAATGGTCATAAAACTTTTTTATTAATCTAACCGATTATTTCAAAATTTTTTTTAGCATTAAAAAGCCAACAAAATTTCTCCTATCTCCGTTTCGCTGGTAGTTTTTGGCTATCTGCCCAAAATGAAGAGAGTTTGGTAGGCAATTTGAAGTTTTTAAAAAGAAAAAAACAAAAAAATTGAAAATTGGTCCATAACTTCCTTATTATTTCAACCGATTTCCAAATTATTTTTTTTAGCATTAAAAAGCCAATAAAATTCTCTATCTCCGGTTTCGCTGGTTAGTTTATTTTTAGCCTTATTCACTCAAATGCGCGAGCTACATGCATTTGAAGTGTTTTTTTTTCAATTTTTCAAATTTTGAAAATGTTCATAAAAAAAAAAAAAAAAAAAAAAAAAAAAAAAAAAAAAAAAAAAAAAAAAAAACAAAAACATTAAAAAAACAAAAAAAATAAAAAAAAAAAAAAAAAAAAAAAAAAAAAAAAAAAAAAAAAAAAAAATAAAAAAAAAAAAAAAAAAAAAAAATAAAAAAAATAAAAAAAAAAAAGCTTTGTTATTATCTAACCGATTTCCAAATATTTTCTTTACCAATTAAAAAAGCCAACCACAATTCTCTATCTCCCACTTCGCTGGTAAGTTTTTGGCTATCTGCCCAAAATGAGGAGAGATTGTCAGGCATTTTGAGTTTGGTTTCTTTCACTTTTTTTAGGTTTTGAGGCGGCTTTCAGCTTCGCCAGAAAACCGATTGTATTTCCTTGGTTTTTTTTTTTTTTTTTTTTTTTTTTTTTTTTTTTTTTTTTTATTCTGTTCTTGCCGTGATAAATGTTATACCGATGAAAAGCCGAAACAGGCCCGAAATTTAATTCTTTTATTTTTTTTTAAACGGCTGGGTCGGATCGCACTTCAAAATTTTGTATACCGAATTCGCATCAACAGTGAGACGAGAATTAACTCATAATTTTCAGAATTCCTCATGACGTCACTTTTTCTACGAATAAACCGGAAGTGACGACAATATATCATACTCATTTTTCCCTTATAACCTTCCTTATTTTCCAACCGATTTCAAAAATTCCTTTTTGAATTTGTAAAGCTGCGAGAATTCCCTTATCTTCCGCTTCGCTGACATATGTTTGGCATAATCTGCTCTAAATGAGAGGAGCTATAGACATGTGAAATTGAGGGAAAAATGAAAAAAAAACAAAAATCAAAATTTCAGATTTTTGTTTTTATTTTATTTAACGGGTGGTCTTTGAAAACAGTTTCCCAATTTGTTACAGTTAATTCTCAGCAACATAATTTAATTTTTTGAACAGCGTCCACGCTGGGACATTCATCCGCACAGAAGATGATAATTTCAGAGCAATGGCTTGAATAGTTCTGATTCTATTGTCTTTCAAACTTGAAGGACGTTTTTTTTCAATTTTTCAAAATTTGAAATGGTTCATAACTTTTTTATTAATTTAACCGATTTCAATAAATTTTTTTTTGGCCATTAAAAATGCCAACAAAATTCTCTATCACCGTTTCGCTGGTAGTGTTTTGGCTAATCTACCCAAACCCAAAGAGAGAGTTGTAGGCATTTGAAAGTTTTTAAAAAAAAAGTTGAATGGTCCATAACCTTCCTTATTATTCAATCCGATGTCAAATAAATATTTTTTTTTTGCAGGGTTAAAAAGCCCAACTAAAATTCTCTAATCTCCGGGTTCACTGGGTAGTTTCTTTTTTAGCTATCTGCTCAAATAAATGGCGCGGAGCTACATTTTTTTTTCAATTTTTTCAAATTTTAAATGTTTCATCAACTTTGTTATTATCTAACCGATTTCATAAATATTTTTTTTACCATTAAAAAGCCAAACAAAATTCACTAATCTCCGGTTCGCTGGTAGTTTTTTAGCTATACAGCTCAAATGCGCGAGCTACATGGCATTTGAAGTTGTTTTTTTCAATTTTTCAAAATTTGAAAAGTCTTCATAAACTATTTTGGTTAGATATTAACCGTATTTTCAAAATAAATAATTTTCTTTCCATTAATTAAAAAAGCCAACACAATTTCTCATATCTCCGCATTCCGCTGGTAGTTTTTTGGCTATTCTGCCAAAATGAGAAGAGTTAGGTAGGCATTGAAGTTTGGTTCATTTGCATTTTTTTAATTTTCTTTGTCGTTCAAACATAAAATCCATTGATAATTAGACCGAATGAAAGCCGAAAACAAACCAGGCCGAATTGCCCTGTGGCTGCGGCTATAAAAGCTTAACGGGTGGGATCTTTGAAAACAGATTTCCAATTAATTTTGTACAGTAACTCTCAGCAACAATAATTTTTGACAGCGTCAACGCGGGACATTCATCCGCAAACAAGAAGATGTATTTTTTTTCAGAAGCAATGGCTTTGAATAGTATTTCGGATTATATTGTCTTTCAAACAAAATGGACGTTTTTTTTTCAATTTTCAAATTTGAAATATGGTCATAACTTTTTTACTTACTAACCGATTTACAAATATTTTTTTTTAGCCAACATAAAATTTCTCTATCTCCAAATTCCCTGGTAGTTTTTTGGCTATCTGCCCTAATGAGAGAGTTGAAGGCATTTGAAGTTTTTAAAAAAAATTGAAATGGTCATAACTTTTTTAATTATTCAAAAACCGATTTCAAAATTATTTTATTTCCATTAAAAAGGCAATAAAATTCTCTATCTCCGCATTCCTGTAAGGTTATTTTTAGCTATTTCTTGCTCAAATGAGAGAGCCTACATGCATTTGAAAGTTTTTTTTCTTACAATTTTTCAAATTTTAAAATGTTCCAATAACTTTGTTATTTATCTAACCGATTTTCAAATATTGTTTTTTTTCCAATAAAAATGCCAACACAATTCTTCTATCGCCACCTTCGCTGGTAAGTTTATTTTTGGCTATCTTGCCCCAAAATTGAGAGAGTTGTAGGCATTTGAAGTTTGATTCTTTTCATTGTTTTTTACAAATTTGAAATGGTCCCCCCCCCCCCCCATACAACATTTTTTATTATTCAAACCCGATTTCAAATATTTTTTTTACCATTAAAAAGGCAATAAAATTTCTCTATCTCCGCACCGCTGGTAGTTTTTAGCTATCTGCTCAAATGAAGAAGAGGCCTACAATGCATTTGAAGTTTGACCAGCGTCACGTTTTTAAAATCAACACAGTAAACAATTATAAACAAGTTTTTCATTTTCATTTATAAACGAACTGACCATGCTGTGGAGTGCCTTTAGTAATCGTCTCAACATTCAATTGTCAGACTAGGGGTTAAACGGTACACATATTTCGTAGAAACGTTATATAATGAAAAATGCTTAGGATTAGTCAAGCGATTCTGAAAATACAAAACTATTTTTTCCAATTTCATTGCAATTGCATCAATTTTAATTTTTTTGAGTTTCATTATGTTTTCGTCATTGGCAATTGTCTTTCTAATCACTTTTGCCCAGTGTTACGTTTATTGCAGTAAAACCAAGCCTAGCCAAAACAAACCGTTGATGCAGCTTCAGCATGCTCTTAGTTTTAATTAGGTTTTTGAGGCGGCTTTCCAAGCTTCGCCGAAAACCCTAATTAGTATTCGGTTTTCCGTTTGGTTTTTTTTTTTTTTTGGTTTTTTTTTTTTTTTTTTTTTTTTTTTTTTTATTCAGCACCCTTCAGTCCTACAGCCCAAACCGCTGGTCGGATCAGACTTCCAAATTTTGTATAACCAGATTTCGCAATCAACAGTGAGACTTGAGAATAACGCAATTTTCAGATTCATCATTGGGACGTCACCTTTTTTACGAAACCGGAAAGTGACGTCATATATCATAATAATTCCCTATTTTTTAACTTCCTTATTATTTTCCAACCGATTTCAAAAATTCTTTTTGGAATTAGTAAAGCTGCGAAGAGAATTCTCGAATCTTCGCTTCGCTGACAATGATTTGGCTAAATCTGCTCAAATGAGAGAGCCTAGTAGACATGTGAAATTGAGAAAAAATGAAAAAAAAATCAACAATTTCAGATTTTTATTTTATTTTAAAAACGGGTTGGTCTTTGAAATAAAACAGTTTTCCAATTTGTACAGTAATCTCAGCAACAAATAATTTTTTGACAGCGTCCCACGCGGGACAAATTCATCCACACAGATAAGATGATAATTTTTTCAGAGCAATGGCTTGAATAGTTACTGAATTCAATTTTGGTCTTTCAAATCTTGGGACGTTTTTTTTCCAATTTTTCAAATTTGAAACTTGGTCATTAAACTTTTTTATTATCTAACCGATTTCAAATAGTTTTTTTTGCATTAATTAAAAAGCCAACAAAATTCTCGTAATCAACCAGTTCGCTGGTAGTTTTTGGCTATCTGCCCAAATGAGAGAGTTGTAGGCATTTGAAAGTTTTTTAAAAAAATTGAAAAATTCAATTGGTCATAAACTTTCCTTATTATTCAACCGATTTTCAAATATTTTTTTTTGCATGTTAAAAAGCCAAAAAAATAAAATTCTCTATCTCCGGTTCTGCTGGTAGTTTTTTTTAGCTATCTGCTCAAATGGCGCGAGCTACATGCAATTTGAAGTTTTTTTTTTCAATTTTACAATTTGAAATGATCATAACTTTTGTTATTAATCTAACCGAATTTCAAATATTTTGCTTTCCATTAAAAAGCCAACACAAATTTCCTCTCAATTCTCTGATCACCGCCTTCGCTGGTAGTTTTTGGCTATCTTGCCCCAAATGGAGAGAGTTTGTAGGCATTTGAAAGTTTGGTTCTTTCATTTTTTTTATTTTCTTTGTCGTTCAACAATAATCATGATAATTATACCGATGAAAGCCGAAACAGGCCGAATGCCTGTGGCTGCGGCTAAATCTAACGGGTGGTCTTTGAAAACAGTTTCCAATTTGTACAGTAATCTCAGCAACATAATTTTTTGACAGCGTCACGCGGGACATTCATCCGCACAGAAGATGATATTTTTCAGAGCAATGGCTTGAATAGTTCTGATTCTATTGTCTTTCAAACTTGGACGTTTTTTTTCAATTTTTCAAATTTGAAATGGTCATAACTTTTTTATTATCTAACCGATTTCAAATATTTTTTTTGCATTAAAAAGCCAACAAAATTCTCTATCTCCGATTCGTTATAGTTTTTGGCTATCTGCCCAAATGAGAGAGTTGTAGGCATTTGAAGTTTTTAAAAAAAAAATGAAATGGTCATAACTTTTTTATTATTCAACCGATTCCAAATATTTTGTTTCCATTAAAAAGGCAATAAAATTCTCTATCTCCGCATCACTGGTAGTTTTTAGCTATCTGCTCAAATGAGAGAGCTACTTGCATTTGAAGTTTTTTTCTTCAATTTTTCAAATTTTAAATGTTCATAACTTTGTTATTATCTAACCGATTTCAAATAATTTTTTTCCATTAAAAAGCCAACAAAATTCTCTATCTCCGCTTCGCTGGTAGTTTTTGGCTATCTGCCCAAATGAGAGAGTTGTAGGCATTTGAAGTTTGATTCTTTCATGTTTTTAAATTTGAAATGGTCATAACTTTTTTTTTTTTATTATTCAACCGATTTCAAATATTTTTTTTCCATTAAAAAGGCAATAAAATTCTCTATCTCCGCATCGCTGGTAGTTTTTAGCTATCTGCTCAAATGAGAGAGCTACATGCATTTGAAGTTTGACAGCGTCACGTTAAATCACACAGTAACAATATAACAATTTTCATTTTATATACGAACTGACATGCTGTGAGTGCTTTAGAATCGTCTCAACTTCAATGTCAGACTAGGGGGTTAACGGTACACATTTCGTAGAACGTTATATAATGAAAAATGCTTAGGATAGTCAAGCGATTCTGAAAATACAAAACTATTTTTTACAATTTCATTGCAATTGCATCAATTTTTTTGAGTTTCATATTGTTTTCGTCATTGGCAATGTCTTCTAATCACTTTGCCAGTGTACGTTTGTCAGTACATCAAGCCTCAAACCGTTGATGCAGCTTCAGCTGCTCTAGTTTTCTTTGTTGTTCAACATAATCATGATAATTATACCGATGAAAGCCGAAACAGGCCGAATGCTCAACAATTTCAGATTTTTATTTTATTTTAACGGGTGGTCTTTGAAAACAGTTTCCAATTTGTACAGTAATCTCAGCAACATAATTTTTTGACAGCGTCACGCCGGACATTCATCCGCACAGAAGATGATATTTTTCAGAGCAATGGCTTGAATAGTTCTGATTCTATTGTCTTTCAAACTTGGACGTTTTTTTTTCAATTTTTCAAATTTGAAATGGTCATAACTTTTTTATTATCTAACCGATTTCAAATATTTTTTTTGCATTAAAAAGCCAACAAAATTCTCTATCTCAGTTTCGCTGGTAGTTTTTGGCTATCTGCCCAAATGAGAGAGATGTAGGCATTTGAAGTTTTTAAAAAAAATTGAAATGGTCATAACTTCCTTATTATTCAAACCGATTTCAAATATTTTTTTTGCATTAAAAAGCCAATAAAATTCTCTATCTCCGATTCGCTGGTAGTTTTTAGCTATCTGCTCAAATGCGCGAGCTACATGCATTTGAAGTTTGAGAACGAGCATATAAACTTAGCCGCCTAGAACAGTGTGTACAGCTGACAAACTTCGAGGTGGAGGCCAGACAGGTATGGTGGGCTGTATAGACACTGGTTTTATATACGAACTGACATGCTGTGAGTGCTTTAGAATCGTCTCAACTTCAATGTCAGACTAGGGGTTAACGGTACACATTTCGTAGAACGTTATATAATGAAAAATGCTTAGGATAGTCAAGCGATTCTGAAAATACAAAACTTTATTTTTTCAATTTTTTCATTTCATTGGAATTGCATCAATTTTTTTTTGAGTTTCATATGTTTTCGTCATTGGCAATGTCTTCTAATCACTTTGCCAGTGTACGTTTGTCAGTACATCAAGCCTCAAACCGTTGATGCAGCTTCAGCTGCTCTAGTTCTTTTCTTTTTCTTTTTTTTCTTTTTCTTTTTATTCAGCCGTCGAGACTACAGCCCAAACCGCTGGTCGGATCGACTTTAAATTTTGTATACCGATTCGCATCAACAGTGAGACGAGAATAACTCAATTTTCAGAATTCTCATGACGTCACTTTTTACGAAACCGGAAGTGACGTCATATATCATATAATTCCCTATAACTTCCTTATTTTCCAACCGATTTCAAAAATTCTTTTTGAATTGTAAAGCTGCGATAATTCTCTATCTTCGCTGACAATGTTTGGCTATCTGCTCAAATGAGAGAGCTATAGACATGTGAAATTGAGAAAAATGAAAAAAATCAACAATTTCAGATTTTTATTTTATTTTAACGGGTGGTCTTTGAAAACAGTTTCCAATTTCAACATAATCATGATAATTATACCGATGAAAGCCGAAACAGGCCGAATTTTATTTTATTTCAACGGGTGGTCTTTGAAAACAGTTTCCAATTTGTATAGTAATCTCAGCAACATAATTTTTTGACAGCGTCACGCGGGACATTCATCCGCACAGAAGATGATATTTTTCAGAGCAATGGCTTGAATAGTTCTGATTCTATTGTCTTTCAAACTTGGACGTTTTTTTTCAATTTTTCAAATTTGAAATGGTCATAACTTTTTTATTATCTAACCGATTTCAAATATTTTTTTTGCATTAAAAAGCCAACAAAATTCTCTATCTCCGTTTGGTGGTAGTTTTTGGCTATCTGCCCAAATTAGAGAGTTGTAGGCATTTGAAGTTTTTAAAAAAAATTGAAATGGTCATAACTTCCTTATTATTCAACCGATTTCAAATATTTTTTTGCATTAAAAAGCCAATAAAATTCTCTATCTCCGGTTCACTGGTAGTTTTTAGCTATCTGCTCAAATGCGCGAGCTACATTTTTTTTTCATTTTTTCAAATTTTAAATGTTCATAACTTTGTTATTATCTAACCGATTTCAAATATTTTTTTTCCATTAAAAAGCCAACAAAATTCTCTATCTCCGCTTCGCTGGTAGTTTTTGGCTATCTGCCCAAATGAGAGAGTTGTAGGCATTTGAAGTTTGGTTCTTTCATTTTTTTATTTTTCTTTGTTGTTCAACATAATCATGATAATTATACCGATGAAAGCCGAAACAGGCCGAATGCCTGTGGCTGCGGCTAAATCCTTTGATCTTAGCAACGTGTTAAGTTCATGAGGTCACTGTCTAGAGTTGGATGGCACACTTCGCGTGTTAACTCTGCGACCACTGACCAGAGTTTGTTAAAGGTACATGCCCACGCAGTAGGCACAAAATGTTCTTTATAGGAATTAAATAAGTGTATAATTATGTCACTATTCCACCAGTTCTAAACATTACGAGTGCCCGCTATACAAATATAATCATTTATTAATTATCAATTTACTGTTAGCGACGCGCGGCGGTAACAGTCTATTTTGATAATGTGCGTGGACGACGACTTTCACATCACGGCTTGCGGTGCGCATGCGCAGTATTACTACGCGCGCCAGTCGGCTTCCCAATATGTAAACAAGAATATCAACATGTCGAAACGTCCAGGACGGAAATTGTATGAAACGGCGTCGGCCAAAAAAAAGGCGAAATGTCTGAGGGACAGGCAGTACAGAGAGAGAGATATAGTGGTTAATATTGGCGACCAAATCACCAAATGGAACGAGTTACGTGGAGATTTAGATTTGGACTCGAACTTAAACAATTTTCATTTTATATACGAACTGACATGCTGTGAGTGCTTTAGAATCGTCTCAACTTCAATGTCAGACTAGGGGGTTAACGGTACACATTTCGTAGAACGTTATATAATGAAAAAATGCTTAGGATAGTCAAGCGATTCTGAAAATACAAAACTTTATTTTTTCAATTTCATTGGAATTGCATCAATTTTTTTTGAGTTTCATATGTTTTCGTCATTGGCAATGTCTTCTAATCACTTTGCCAGTGTACGTTTGTCAGTACATCAAGCCTCAAACCGTTGATGCAGCTTCAGCTGCTCTAGTTTTACGTTATTCTGTTTGCCAACACTCTCCCCTATGCGTCGACCCATATATCCTTGAAAGGCATACATGCAACGCACATACATCAACAGTAGGGTATTGGAATGTAATTAAGCCATTTCATGCTGAGGATACGCCATTTTGTTTGTGAAAAATCCTAAATATTTTCATTATATGAGCTCAGAAGAATATGTCGTGACCACCATCTGAACCGTCTCGTCGAGACGGTTCAAATGAGTGGTAACAACATATACTTTCATTGAGAAATAACAAAAAAAAACATATTAAACTAGAAATGTGGCCTGTCGGCACACGAATGCCCCCGCTGGCAGCCAAATAAAACGATGCATATTTCATTATAAGACATTTACCCGAGCGTTAAGTTTTGGAACGCACCAAGTCTGTGAGCTTGACCCCGGGCTTAGCGGGGGCGGGACGAATGTGGATTTGTCACAGGGCGGTAGAAGATGAGCATTGGAGCAATGCTGTGTGTGAAATGTCAAGCAGATCCGAGCAAGGAAAAGAAATTACAAGCCATTTACCCGAGCGTTAAGGTTTCAAACGCACCAAGTATGTGAGCTTGACCATGGGCTTAGCGGGGGCGGGACGAATGTGGATTTGTCACAGGGCGGTAGATGAGCATTGGAGCAATGCTGTGTGTGAAATGTCAAGCAGATCCGAGCAAGGAAAAGAAATTACAAGCCATTTACCCGAGCGTTAAGGTTTCAAACGCACCAAGTATGTGAGCTTGACCCTGGGCTTAGCGGGGGCGGGACGAATGTGGATTTGTCACAGGGCGGTAGAGGACCATTGGAGCAATGCGTGTGTGAAATGTGAAGCAGATCCGAGCAAGGAAACAGAAATGATAAGCCATTTATCCGAGCGTTAAGGTTTCGAACGCACCAAGTCTGTGACATTGACAATGGGCTTAGTGTGGGCGGGACGAATGTGGATTTGTCACGGGGTGGCAGAGGATCATTGGAGCAATGCGTGTGTGAAATGTGAAGCAGATCCGAGCAAGGAAACATAAATTACTAGAAATGTGGCCTGTCGGCACACGAATGCCCCCGCATTTACCCAGCGTTAAGGTTTCGAACGCATCAAGTCTGTGAGCTTGACCCTGGGCTTAGCGGGGGCGGGACGAATGTGGATTTGTCACATGGCGGTAGAGAAGCATTGGAGCAATGCGTGTGTGAAATGTGAAGCGTTAAGGTTTCGGGACGTACGTACGTACGTACGGACGCCGGTAACACTATATGCCCCCCCCCCCCCCCTCACCATTCGGTGGCGGTGGCATAAAAAGTTCATACCCGTAAAGGTGTATTCAGATGTAATACCACACAACAGGCATCCGTTTAAAGCAACTGTACATGAACATCGGCATATCGTGAAAAATATGATTTGTAAAATCATTTAACATATAAAATAACATAATTTCTGATCCGGCAATAATGTTATCGATCGCTATCACTCAGGTAAATTGGTTGGCTGAATGATTTGACATTTTACAATCCCCAATGTCATTCTGCGACATGACAAACATTAATGAAAACACTTTTAAGTGTGGCTGTGACTGATGAAATGGGACATATGGTATTTGCGACCAGGCTGATCAGGATCTGCACTGGTCGTCATTACCTCAATGAAACACCCAGTTCTAACAAGCAATATTTATCTTAATATATCAGGCTACAAGATGTGTGCTAGTTGATGTGGAGATACAAGTTGATGCTAGTTGATGAGGAGCTAGTTGATGTGGAGATGAGGGATACAAATCCCATAAGCCCCATTTCTCCAGTCACAGCCACAAATGATAACAATAAAGACAAGCGTGTAGCTGACTTATGAAACAAAACACTAGCGGGAGAAAAGAAAAATGCCGAGTTACAGTCGAATAAAT
>CM055265.1:105947942-105972272 GCA_029237695.1 Conchocele bisecta
TTCAAATGCAAATCTCAATCTTCGCGAATATCGATCTCAGAGCTGGCTCGATATTCAAAACACCCCAGCTCGAAATTCAAATGCACATCTCAATCTTCGCGAATATCGATCTCAGAGCTGGCTCGATATTCAAAAGAACCCAGCTCGAAATTCAAATACGTATGTCCAACCTGCTCGAAATCGTATCTCAGAGCTAGGCTCGATATTCAAAACACCCAGCTCGAAATTCGCATTGCATTTACCACTTGTAGTCGAATATCGATCTCAGAGCTGGCTCGATATTCAAAACAACCCAGCTCGAAATTCAAATGCACATCTCAATTTGCGCGAATATCGATCTCACAGCTGGCTCGATATTCAAAACAACCCAGTCGAAATTCAAATGCACATCTCAATCTTCGCGAATATCGATCTCAGAGCTGGCTCGATATTCAAAACACCCCAGCTCGAAATTCAATGCACATCTCAATCTGCGCGAATATCGATCTCAGAGCTGGCTCGATATTCAAAAGAACCCAGCTCGAAATTCAAATACGTATGTCCAACCTGCTCGAATATCGATCTCACAGCTGGCTCGATATTCAAAACACCCAGCTCGAAATCAGTTCCGGTGAATATCGACCTCGCAGCTTTGGATTCAACTCGATATTCAACTCGAAATTCAAACCGGTGAATATCGAATTTCGATGTTCGATGTCAGAGCCAACTTCACACACCCCCTGAATCTTCTGTATGTAACGCACGGCGTAAGTCGCCCTGCGTTACAGACAGAACATTCGGGTTAGAGAGCGTGATGAAATGGCCGATTTTCCTCTAACCAATATTGCGCTTCTTGGTGACGATATCGAGTAAATGTATACTCAAGGTGCATTATCACATGGTTATAACAACAACAACAATTGCTGAAACTTCCAGAAGAGCCTCCGATTTAAGGTACGTATTATTTTTATATTGTCCTTATTATGTATATATTAATGTATGTACTTCTCTTGCTTTATATGTGATATATATGTCAGTGCACCATAAGCCTCTGTAGGCTGGCTGTTTAGTAATCAAAATAAATTATCTATCTATGTAACGGATTTTGATGAAATATGGCGCATCAAACGCGTCTTGTTAAGCTGCATTTGGTGGTCTCGGTACTTTGGCCCAAACTTCTGTCGTTTTTGCGAATACTCGATTTCCTTGTTTACAATGTTTACTGACACGGAAATCGATTATTCGAAAAAACAACTCAAGTATGTGCCGCAGTCCCGGGTACACCAAATGCAGCTCATGAAGACGCGTTTGCTGCGCCCTATTTCATTAAAATCCGTTGCATATTAAGGAAACTATCAAATAATACTTACATGGTTTTATTGAGAAATAAGGCGCCCTCTCTCTCTCTCTCTCTCTCTCTCTCTCTCTCTCTCTCTCTCTCTCTCTCTCTCTCTCTCTTATTTATATTGTTACGGTGCATATACCATGTTAAAGTGCATATTTTTGAAATTGCAGAACATCATACAGTACCGCGTAGTCCCATTGATCAGGTCACACACTTTGCATTGGTCGGATACATACATTGAATAGATCCTGCATTGACTAGATGCAAATATCCGGGTAATTAACAAAATAGAAAATCACGTTTCTATCGAACGACATCACATACCACATACCGTTATACATCGAATGTCGCTAGTGTAACGACGCAACACAAACACGTACGCGTTTGTTACGGTGCATACACCATGTTACAGTGCATATTTACCGTTAGAGTCTTTTGATATCAAGTTTATCAATAGCAGATTTCATCAAAATTGCAAAGTATACTTACCTAGCAAAGTATACTTTGAGGGAGTAATCATTTATTTTTCCCGAAATGCATTATTTCATATAGAACTAATGACTGCATATATTTGATGAGATAATGTAATAATTTCAGTATAATAAAAGTTAATTTTATCCTTAAATTGAAGATTTCTCCCTCAAAGTATACTTTGCTAGATAAGTATAATTTGCCATGTTGATCAGCTCGGCACAGGAATTCGTACGTGTTTCATAGCCTTGCTGGATAAAGAAGATATCCATATACATGTACTCAACATGGTATTATATATCTGTGTATGTGACTAGAGAAATGATGCTTAAGAGATCGGTGACCAGTGAAGCTCCTGATCAAATAACACACTCCGGTAGCCTGATAACGATCCACAGATAGTTAGAAGCATTGTGGGTGTTTCGATGATGCAATGGCGAACAGTTCAGATCCTGATCAGACTGTGCAGATGCACAGGCTGATCTGGATCTACACTGGTCGCAAAACCCATAAGCCCCATTTCTCTCGTCACAGCCACATATCTCGAGCCAAAGTATTGTTTGGATTTACCATAAACGGTCACCGCGCTCCTTCTCCATAATGCTCATGTCTCCAGACTCCAGTTTTGTGGGCAACATGTATAAACCGTTCACGGTAACAACAGTACGCACCTGTAAATGAACGGAGTATGCTAATAATAGGCATTATTAGTATATCTATGTGAACTATAACTTATTTATTGTTTGCCACGCACCATCGAGTGCACATGTTACGTTTAAACGGATTGCCACCCTCTACACACTTTCAAATCGCGATACTAAATATTACGTGATTTGCGTTGCGGTCTTACAACGAATCGATCATGCACACGTGATGACATGGTTCGCGTCACATGGAATTACGTCAACAAGGCGGAGCAACTGTTAATAAATATAACTTTACACGTATTGCAAAGTGTAATGAATAATTTAATAGATATTGGCGAAAGCGTCGCAATATGCGATTAATGGAAAAGAAATGCTGTGCTTTCATTGGTCGAGAAACTAGGGCAAACAATAAGGTGTAATATTAACGAAGAATAAATATTGACGGAGGCGACAGTCCATAGTTGGATAATACTGCACGATGGCAAACCAATGAAAATATGTGAGCGTGTATTAAAACACTAATACTAACAAAAACTGGCAACATTAAACGAAGCTAATCCACTCTTCAGCATTGACAATAATAATAAACATAAGTCCTCAGTGACCTTGACCTGGGTCGTATGCAAATCATCATCCTTAGACATTGTGGACATATATTATCACAATCATCATCATTACACACACATTGTGGACATATATTATCACAATCATCATCATTAGACACACATTGTGGACATATATTATCAAAATCATCATCATTAGACACACATTGTGGACATATATTATCAAAATCATCATCATTAGACACACATTGTGGACATATATTATCAAAATCATCATCTTTAGACACACATTGTGGACATATATTATCAAAATCATCATCCTTAGACACACATTGTGGACATATATTTTCACAATCGGTGAAGGGGTTCATATGTTATTGAATAAACAAAAATAACGCATTTGCCTTATAAACAATGTGAACATAGGTACTCAGTGACCTTGACCCTGGGAGGTCGGACGTGGGTCGTATGCAAAACAAAGCACCATCCCTAGACACACATTGTGGCATATATTATCAAAATCTGTGAAGCGATTCATTAGTTATTGAATAAACAATAAAAAAAACTTTAACATGTGTGCCTTACAAACAAGGTGAACATAGGTACGCAGTGACCTTAACATGAGTTATTGAACAATGAAATGTGTTACTAACGTACGTACATGGACTAACGCTGTATCCCCTCTTGTCTATCGGCGAGGCGATAATAACAAAACACCGTCATGCTTCTAACTAAAACATATATCGTTATCAGGCTACAGGGGTGTGCTGTTTGATCAAGAGCTACACTGGTCATAAACCGCATAAGCCACATTTCTCCAGTCACAGCCACATACACGTATCTCCTTACTTTCGGCCTCCGCGTTGCCAGTAGTAACGACAAGAGCCCGCCCCAGGACGATCCGACGGCGCCAAGTCTCCGGGCGTCCACATAAGGCTCACTAAACCAATCGGCGGCGTCCTACCAAATATGGACAGAAAGTACATCTGTAATTAATTTGACGATGTGACTGGAAAAATGGGGTTTATGGGTTTTGCGATCAGTGTAGATCCAGATCAGCATGTGCATCCGCCCTGTCTGATCAGCATCTGTACTGTTCACCGTACCATCACTGAAACATACATCATGCTTCTAACAAGCAATATAGATCGTTATCATGCTACAGATGTGTGCCATTTGTCCAGGAGCTACGCTGATAAAGAAATCCCATAAGCGCCATGCCTCCTGGCACAGCTACATTTGTGGCTGTGACGTGAGAAATGGGGTTTATGGGATGTGTGACTTGCGTAGCTCCATATCAAATAGTACCCTCCTGCAGCTTGATAACGATCTATATTCATTTTAGAAACATGACAGATGTTTCATTGATGGAATGGCGAATAGTGCAGATTCTGATCTGGATCTACACTGGTCGGAAAACCCATAAGCCCCATTTCTCCAGTCACAGCCACATTTATGCTCAGCCTAGTGATCAATTCGTACAGGTTTCGTTGGAGTTATACATGTAGTCTGGCATGGGCACAAACATTATTCGAGAATGCTTATATATTTGGTGCCGTGACCAGGATAAACGATACATTAAATCCTCCAGCCAGATTAAATGGTCAGATCGCGCTGTAATTTGGTATGTCTAGAAGACATTATAACGATGGGGGTGGGAGGGCCGCTCATGTAACTCTCTATGCATTGACCAAATACACGCTGACTGATAACACTTATTGTCGTATCCTGCATTGCCGTGATTCGCAAATTCTGGTCTAAATGGAGACAAAACTAGTTTCGCTGACGTTCCATTGGTTGAATAGCGTCACATGGTGCTGCTGCCTGCCTTCTTGCCTTCCTTTCTGCCTTCCTGCTGTCTGCAGACAGCCCGCCGGCAAGCAGAGCCCACCCACCATCACATTCACCCACTTATATATACTCAGCCACAAAAGAGAGCGTACAGTTTTTAAATGAGCACAACGATATTTATATTAGATTTGTAACATCATTTCTATCAAATTTACTTTGAAAGGAAAATGTTGAGCCGATACAATACACATAATGTCGATTGATATTGAATCCTCACTTGTATAGTTTTACAAATGCTGATGTCCTATGACATGCTTAAGTGATGTGAATTAAATATGGTTATTGCATAGACATGTTTCGTTGTTGTAATATACTTCTCCTCTTCACCCATATAAGCCAGTATTAGTGTACTGTATGGTTTCTTGTGTCGCTGAGGTTTATAATTAACAGTGGTATTTGGCTCTACAAGCGTTCATTTTATACCGCCATATATAGGGGGTCAGCATCCACAGTCAGCTTCGGTAGGTGATCTTTGTACATATAGGTGAGGGCGAATGTAGCATATCCGTGTGACGCCAGCAGAGCTGCTCTAGTCTCCTATAGGATCACGACACCTCCATACATGTCCAACAGGGCGGGGAATGAACAGGGGAAACACATGCATGCACCATGGGCATTAACACATGGTATAACGCGAAACTGGGAAAAGCAGTAACTCTTGCAATCTGCTCCCGTACGCGGGCAGTACGGGAGTAGATTTCAAGAGTTATTGTTCGTAACCGCCGTACAAATTGCTTGGGACTTGTTCTACATAAAATGGCTAAAAGTCATAATACACCAGTTTAATAAAATTAATATGCAAATGAGACCATTACGGAAAACATGGTCATGATCAGCACAACTGTAATTAATGCTTATTGCCTTATGTAATAGATATAATCTAACATTCGTGACGTTTTAATATGATATTTATGAAACTCGTTGACTGAAATGAATGGAATCAGTAAACTATTGTGATAAATATGAAAGTATTTAGCACCACCTATGTACGATATTCTATTTGATCAAACAGGTAAGACGAATATTGTGAAATAATAAGCGAATAATTGGTTCTTCCACTATTGCTTCATTATGGACATCTCACCCGGTTCTTACACAGGGCTGTAGACAAGGCAATTCTGGGGCCCGTTTCACTAAACTTCGTACGATTTAGTGAAACACAGTTTGCATCAGCAGCCGACTTTGGGAAATTGTTGTTGGATGTGTGCAGATTTAATGACCCGTACATGTAGGTGGAAAATTATATCATTAATGGACCTAGTTAGTGTATGAAGTGAATTTATAGAAATCTTCGTACGAACATTTTTGCCATACGAAGTTTAGTGAAACGTGCCCCTGTTTCTTGTTTCGGAGTCTGTACAACTGTAAATGGTTTCTTCGCAATACAGTGTTTTCTTGTTTTCACATTTGAAACTTCGAATTCATCTACCATGTAAAACTTCAACCGTTCTGAAGTTTATTCATGTATGTACGTTTGCCATGTGCCCGGATGTGGATACTCGTAACCAATGAAAATTATAATCAATGTTGATGTCATTTAAATCACCAGGGGCCCGTTTCACTAAACTTCGTACGATTAAATGTTCGTAAGTGCAAAATTATGATCTGTTAATTTCACATTAACAATGTTTTCTTGTAAACAATTACTGGATTTACATTTATTGAGCATAGGCTGCATATGCAGCCTATGCTCAATAAATGTAAATCCATCAATTGAATTTTCCAGACGATCCTAAATTTGCACTTGCGAACATTCTAGTTGTACGAAGATTATTGAAGCAGGCCCCTGGCGCCTATTTCAATAAACTTCGAACGACTATAGTCTGTTTCACGAAAGCTGCCCAAATTTTACGGCTATATAGACAATTGAAAAACAATATTATTTTCGATAATATTAAATTAAAGGAAAATTTAAGAATGAGCCTTCTTTTTATTTCGTGAAATTTGGTCAAATATTGATTTTATTGCGAAAACAAAATTTCCCCATGTTAAATCCCCATAGACATCTTCACGGAGTGAAGATGTCTATGGGGATTTAACATGGGGAAATTTTTTTGAATTTTAGAAATACTGGACCGATTTTTAAAATTTAACTTTTGTTTTCTTAGTTAGATCATATCCAAGCTATCTAGTCAGGTTTCAGAGTCAATTTCCAAAACTTTTCGTTTTTTGACTCCTCCCACACTTCTTTACCACTTTTTCCCCCATGTTAAATTCCCATAGACAAATCAATTTTTCGTAATAAAATCAATATTTGACCGAATTTCACGAAATAAAAAGAAGGCACATTCTTAAATTTTCCTTTAATTTAATATTATCGAAAATAATATTGTTTTTGAATTGTCTATATAGCCGTAAAATTTGGGCAATGACTTTCTTTCATGATTCGCGTACTATCAGATTATGTCTTCCGGAAACCCTGAAAAGGGAAAGTCCTCGCGTCTATTTTTAGGTTTAACCAATCAGAGATGTTCTTACATAGACGCTTCGGTGGTTGTATTATGGAAGATAGTGCATTGACCCAGTTCCAGATAATTTACGAAATTATAGAAAAAAGTGTTTTTTAGATCGGCGAACGATCACAATTGGACGAACTTTGTATGGTTGGAGTCTCTAATGTATATGATCATGGTGCACGACTTTAGTTTGAGCTGGCGATCAGCTATCGGCCAAATATGACCGATAATCCAGCCGGACGGCCTCCGATTCTGTGTGAGATTCTTTCGTACACGCAACTTTCGCTTTGGATGGGGTAATCAAAACGCGAATAACTCAATAAATACTTGAAACAGCGATTTGAAGTGAGTATATTCACACACCTAATACCTTTATCGATTGCCAGAGACATATTTCATAAATTTAATCGATGTTTATTGTGTTTGTGCGAGCCGGAAAAAAGAAGGCTCTTTCTATAATAGCGCTATTTATGCTCACCTTGAATTAACGTATAGTACTGTACGAGACCAAGTGGGTGGGGTAATGGGATTTTTTTTAATAGGCATTGTTTTGATGTCATAGGTCCGAGTCTTCCACCTGTGGTTTACTTCTGTTTTGTGAATGAAATAGTTGGCCCCGGATCGAGTATATTAAAACATACAAATGACGTCATTGGGGAAACCACAGACAAAATGTTCAATGTATGGAAGCCCAACCTTGTTAGAATTTGTTGTTGTCGTATGTTCAGTACTTGCATTAATATGGGTATTAATCTACGCTGGATGTGTTATACTGTCATTAATTTGTTCCCTGACTGTAATTTATCACTTACTGACTTATTGACCCCCTTCCCTGAACGTAGAATTGACACTGATGTTGGCGTGTATTGGCCACCATAGACAAATGTCAATCAGGCAGAATTCGGGAATGTCACTAAAATCCGCTGTAAATCCATCGATAGAATGAGGATTAACATCAGTTAGACCCACACGTGCGAGTTTTGTTGCGACACAATCGCGATCATTAACAAAATATTGGTCAGTAGCTGTAACCCTTTGATATCGTTTGTGTGTTGAACGCGTCCCGTGTTTACACCACGTGTTTATCCGGTGGAGCGTATTCGGAGGGGAGCTAACTCTGCCGAAAACTATAGCCTGTTATTAAATTTAGCGATGACCGCACGATTTGTGACGCAAATGGGGGCAAATCACAACTTGAACACGCAACAAAATAATCCGATGTATTTGTGTACGTAGAACATCCGTTGTTGATATTGTTCAGTGCAAGTAGTTTTTCATAATATTATTTTCAATTAGCGGTTGCGTATGACAGTTAAACGTTGAGTAACACAATGCATTTTGTTGTTATGGTTATTCCAAGATAGCATTACGGACTAGCCCATCGAGGGGGGTCTGGGGCGTGGCTAACTGTCCGACACGATCCCAATACATAGGCTACCCTATGTAATAAAACCGGTCCAAAATTGTTTGTTTAGATTAATGTAATGGAGTCTGAAAAACGTCAAATATTCTCGGGTAGATTAGCTTGATTTTTATTTAAACATATTGTATTGCTCTTAGACTATTTAGACAGTATACAGTAGTTTCAAGATATACAATTGATTATAATATAATAGATTAGCGAGTTCTCAAAGAGGGGAAATGTGGTTACACATTCTTACATAGACGTGTAAACCTCTTTTCATCACGACGCTCATGATTGGCTGACATACATATGTCATCTCATAATAGCGTGAGGGGGGACGTCGTAAAGGATTTTGACACATCGTGGGAAGCGGCTATCCAATCAAATGGCGCACCACGCGTGTAATCTCTGCTTTCTGGGCTCGTTGGAAAATCGCGGAATCGTATGGCTTTTAATGTCTTAAATGTAGGAACAGATGAATGCAGTTCACGTTTTCCATGTTTTCTATCGGCATCAGCAAATTTATCTATTTCTCCCAAATTTGGAGTTTGTGGTCCAAATTGGATGATATAATCGGTCTGAAAGCAACGAACTTTTATTGACCAAATATTGAAAAATCCTTCTTTCCTTTGCTTATTTTGACAGTAAGAAAGAGGCCCGAAAGCTGGATCATCTGACCGAAGAACAACTATGATAGTATCTCCTAATTGGACGTTAGTGTCTCCTAATTAGGACATAGTAGGAGTTAGGCGATAAAAACAATTTAGCATTGGCACCAGGACGCTTCCATAAACAACTCATTCAATACGTATCTGTTAATGAGTTTGTGTCTATTGGCAGTGTATATTTATGCGAATTGTGCGATACATTGTTATTATCTCTATTTGTAAAGCTCAACAACGTCTGTAACTATGTACTAAAATATTTGGCTAGAACATGCTATATATGTATTAGGTGACTTAGCAGCGTGCCACATGACCCGAATCCCACGCCACTGCACCGACCACCATGTAATGTCATTTTTCGGCTGTTTCAGTGTGTGAACACACGTGTCTGCGATAGTTTCCCATTGCTCGAATACGATCGAGGGTGTATATTATGTTTAAGTAAATCAGAGCGCTATGCATACATGTACATAGCCATAGCGAGTTATTAGTAGTTATTATGATTATTGTCTGGAGTAATGGCGGCGTCCATTAGGTCTCAGGTAAATCTTATTGTTCATCAATACGACTGCGGCTTCTTCCTTTTAATAATGACCATGTTCCAGCTGTTGACACTACGAGTCCGCCAATAACACATTTAGCAGCATTACTTATGTAGTTAGACTGAACATTCTGCAGAGAAATTTGAATCGAACGGAATCGTACGTTGTTTAAACTGGTCCGATTCATACTGTTAACGGCTGGAACATGTTCATAATTAATAGGAACCGCAGAACCATATTACCGAGTTTACAACATGCTCATTTTGTTTATTATTTTAGGCCACACGTGTATAATAATCACGTCGTGCCTGTGAGTGGAAAATCCACATTGAGCTGTATATGTGTTGCGGGGGTGTCCATGCGGTCATTAGTGAACCTCGACGGGTCATCACAACAAGGATTACCAACTTCATTCCCACTCACTCGAGAGGGGATAAAAAGGAAAGTCCCGTGGGACTTCGAAAGGAAAAAAAGTGCAGCGGAGCGACAATCGTCCTGGGGCCCGTTTCACTAACGAACTAAGCAAGTACTTTTGTCATAAGTTATAACTTAAGTCCGGAGTACGTGCTTAGTCCGTTTCACAAAACATCTTAGCAAGAACGACAATCGAAATTTACTATGAAAAACTAAGACAGGTAGCTAGCAGTCTTAAGTTATAACTTAAATATTTAAGTCGGAACTTATGAAATAAACAAAGATGGATGCCCCCATGTGAGCCGAGGTGGAGAAAACAATTCACTGACAGCAGGTAAATGTTCACTTCATACGTACTATTTTAGCAATTATCTGCCATATAAACCATATATGCTTACATATAGATAGCCACACTTGTGGTAGTTACCCGTGTATTGCTATTTGTGATGTAGGTCATGTCGTTACCAGTATTCGTTATGCCCAGTTATCGACAACATTTACAACCACTGTAGATCGTAACAAACCATCTGTATGCTGTACATGTATGTCTGTTTGTCGGTTGGTGTCAGTCAGTTGGTCGGTATCAGTTGGTCGGTGTCAGTTGGTCAGTGTCGGTCGGTGTCTGTCAGTCGGTCGGTGTCGGTCGGTGTCGGTCGGTGTCGGTCAGTGTTGGTCGAACAGTCGGTGTCGGTCGATCAGTCGGTGTCGGTCGGTCGGTCAGTCGGTCGGTCAGTGTCGGTCAGTTGGTTTCGCACGGTCGGTGTCAGTTGGTCGGTGTTGGTCGGTCGGTGTCAGTCTGTCGGTTGGTGTCGGTCGGTCAGTGTCGGTCGGTGTAGGTTTGTCAGTGTCGGTCGGTCAGTCGGTCGGTCGGTGTCGGTATGTCGGTGTCGGTCAGTTGGTTTCGCACGGTCGGTGTTGGTCGGTCGGTCGGTCGGTGTCAGTCGGTGTCAGTCGGTGTCAGTCGGTGTCAGTCGGTGTTGGTCGGTGTCAATCGGTGTCAGTTGGTCGTTGTCGGTCGGTCGGTCGGTCCGGGTCGGTCGGTGTCGGTCGTTGTCGGTCGATTGGTGTCAGTCGGTCGGTGTAGGTGTGTCGGTCGGTCGGTGTAGGTGTGTCGGTCGGTCGGTCGGTGTCGGTCGGTGTCGGTCGGTTAGTGTCGGTCGGTCGGTCGGTCGGTCGGTCGGTCGGTTGGTGTTGATCGGTGTCAATCGGTGTAGGTTTGTTGGTGTCAGTCAGTGTCAATCGGTTCAATCGATGTCGGTCGGTGTCTATCAGTGTCAATCGGTGTCGGTCAGTGTCAATCGGTGTTGGTCAGTGTCTATCAGTGTGAATCGGTGTCGGTCGAATCGGTGTCGGTCAGTGTCAATCGGTGTCGGTCAGTGTCTATCAGTGTGAGTCGGTGTCGGTCGGTGTTGGTTGGTGTCTATCAGTGTCTATCAGTGTCAATCGGTGTCAATCGGTGTCGGTGTGAGTTGGACGGTCTCTTGGTGTCGGTCTCTTGGTGTCGGTGTCGGTTGTTGCCCTGCCCTGCCCTGCCCTGCCCTGCCCTGCCCTGCCCTCCCTGCCCTGCCCTGCCCTGCCCTGCCCTGCCCTGCCCTGCCCTGCCCTGCCCTGCCCTGCCCTGCCCTGCCCTGCCCTGCCCTGCCCTGCCCTGCCCTGCCCTGCCCGCCCTGCCCTGCCCTGCCCTGCCCTGCCCTGCCCTGCCCTGCCCTGCCCTGCCCTGCCCTGCCCTGCCCTGCCCTGCCCTGCCCTGCCCTGCCCTGCCCTGCCCTGCCCTGCCCTGCCCTGCCCTGCCCTGCCCTGCCCTGCCCTGCCCTGCCCTGCCCTGCCCTGCCCTGCCCTGCCCTGCCCTGCCCCCCTGCCCTGCCCTGCCCTGCCCTGCCCTGCCCTGCCCTGCCCTGCCCTGCCCTGCCCTGCCCCCCTGCCCTGCCCTGCCCTGCCCTGCCCTGCCCTGCCCTGCCCTGCCCCCCTGCCCTGCCCTGCCCTGCCCTGCCCTGCCCTGCCCTGCCCTGCCCTGCCCTGCCCTGCCCTGCCCTGCCCTGCCCTGCCTGTTTGGTATCTTAGGTGGTTGGAGGTGTCGCCTAAGACAAACAAAAACAATGCAACATATTCCGTAACCGAAGCCTTTTGTGTCTTAAAGTGGTCATTCTTTTTCTTTTCTTTAAAAACGATGAATATACCACCTAATGGTGTGTCATGTATGAACGTCCGTCCGTCCATCCGTCTGATTGACTATCCGACTATTGTTTGTTCTTTCTTTACAGAACATACAAACGATGGCAGCTGCATTTGCTATAATCCAGGCGCGTAATTTACGACGGGAACGAGTCTTTAGGACCGAACCAATCCCCTAGACTTCATGGATAACGAGGACCAAATATCGAAATTCAGGCTGTCTCGTGATTTTTTTCTACAAGTATGCGACATTGCACATGCTGACATTATACGGTCAAACCTGAGATCATCACACAGTCTGTCAGTGTCATTGCAAGTGTTGACTGCATTGCGATTTTACGCAACTGGTAGTTTCCTGGCGGTTACTGGAGATATATACAACATTAGCAAATCAAGTGGTTCTAGAAAGTGGAGTAGAGTAGAAACTTTTACGGACAGTGTTAGCCTGTGTTTCGTTTCTGATAACGAGATACCTTGTTTTCGGACTAGATGGAGAAACAGTCCTGACGCATTTAACAAAAATTTCAGACCCGTCCGCTGAATGCACGTGCGCATTAATCCAGTCCTGACCGGGCATACCATTAATAATCGACAGTACATGTGTTCTGCTGACTCTGAAACGTGATTTCTGAGTTTATGAGGTAATCTAAGTAAAATTTAAAAATGGTCGAACTACCATTTTATTGGAATGTAAAAATAAAAACATTGTTAATCGCTTCTTTTGTTGCTGTTTCATGTCATATGCCAATTTATATTACAGTATAAGGTTCACTAGTTGGCAATAAATATATCCACATGTATTCAATGGCGTCGGAATATTGAGATAAAATTTATATTCTACATGAGATTATTTTTAAAAATTAATAATATTCAACATTAGGCTTGCAAATCCGTTATTTTAGATGTCAAAACACATAAAGGGAAAGTAAAGACATCATAAAAATATAAGCCCCGAGCGGGACTCGAACCCGCGCGGCACATACCGAAGCTGTAAACAATAACTAAGTTGTAACTTATGACGGACTTGTTATGACCGTCTTAAGTTTGTGTTGTGAAACCAAATAAGCAATGACTTAAGTCGGTCATAACTTTTGTCATAAGTTATAACTTAAGTTCGAACTTATGAACAAACTAAGATTTGTTAGTGAAACGGGCCCCTGATCACAACCAATGGTGACGCGGTGACGGCATCTCCGATTGATGTATCGTATAATGTAAGTTTACATGTTTTGTCTTTATAGTCAACTGATTTTAAATCAATTTCCCTACACATAAACGTATATTGCATACGCCTAATTAATCCTTTCAACACCACATAAGTAGCATAAGAGCCGCGTTAACCCAGTCAATATGACGGCGTTAACGGGGCTCCTATGCTACTTAAGTAGTATAGGGGCCCCTATACTATTTACAGACCTCTATAACGATGTTTACGAACAGTGTAGATCCTGATGAGCCGTCTCCTCAGTATCCGGATCTGCACAGTTTGTGGATATTTTCATACATATGAAAAGTATACTATATTTGATAAGTCGAATAATCTGGAAATGTCCATTCCAGTTTTCTTAGGGATGAAGGCGTCAATATACCGATTTCAGCAACTGTGCACAGCGAGCCTAGACTCGGGTCAGCCTGCACATGTGCACATATTACGTATAGTATTTTATAGTTCTACCTACTTTCTAAGCCAATCACTGGGCAGCATTTTACTCCACTTAATTCACATATTGCAACGTTTAACCCCAATGTTATATATTAACAGATTTAATGATTAACCGTTCCACAGGAAATGGAAAATCAATACTCGGATGGGACATTGCAGTATTCACTTGACTGAACTATACGTATAGTATTGTTCACATATTGGATTTTTCAGGAACTAAATGCTACGGTCGCTATCGCTCCCTCGCATTTAATTCCTTAAAACTCCAATATTTGAACAATAACTTATACATATTGTATATAGTGAGACGGTGGAATCGACTGCAGTGCTGCTTCTGATTCGTAGGATGAACAACCCACAGGGTCCTTTGTTTCACGTAGGACAATTTGAACTGACTGTATTGTATTTCATATGAGCCGTATTTCTTGACAAGAGGTACGCAATATGTATTACAAGTAATATTCCTAAAACTAAGGAATCTCATTTTCCCCGATTCCAGTTGTCTCCACCGGCATATCCACCTCCACCACGCTGTGGCTCGTGACGGTCTTGTTGCGAACATTAATTAACTCATGCTATCTACTCCCGTACGGTCCGGAGCCGGGGCTGGGAGCTACGGACTGTACGGGAGTAGATTGCAAGAGTTACTGTTCGCAACCAGGCGTGTAGCTGCCCTTAGGCCAAAAGGCCCGGGGCTGCACATCGTTTTGACTAAACAAAAGAAGAAAACAAATAAAAACCGAGATATTTAATAGGCCTACCTAGATATACACGTCCTATGCATATATAGACCTATATTTATATATAATATATATTAGTTATCATACCTTCAACCCATTTAAATTCATCACACTCAGCAGATTCTCAACAGATAGTTATTGGTCAGGTCATGCATAAAAATAAAAAATCTTCTTTTCTTTTTTTGGGCCGATTTCGACGAAGCTTGATATGAATGATCGATAGTTAATGGTGGCCCCGGGTCAAAAATGGGCGGGGCAGTAGGGGTCAAGTAGGGGTCAAAATTTCACATTTGACCGTATATGGTCATGTCATATATCAATTCGAGGTATGGACGAAACGATCACTTAGGAGCATTTTTTTGTCGAAATCAGATGATTACATCATCCAAGATGGCCGCCGAAAGGTCAAAATGTCGTTCTTTTATTATATATTTCAAACGTCTTCATACAAACCGCTTGGCCATTGGTAGCAAACGCAGTTATGGTCCATTGGTGACGCATTTTCGTTTTTTTTTAAAATGGCGGTCATAGTTAATCCAAGATGGCGGCCGTCTAAAAATAGCACACAATTTTAAAAAATCTTCTTCTCACGAACCGCCAGACCGATTTCTACGAAACTTGGTAGAATGATTGATGTACAATGCTTTTTCAAATTTGTTAAAATGGTGACCCCTGGGTCAAAAATGGGGTAAAATTTCATTTTTGACGGAATATGGTCTTATAATATATCACATCAAAGGTATTGATGAGGCGATCGCTATGGTGCTGTTTTCATCGAATCGGATGATTACATCATCCAAGATGGCGGCCGAAAGGTTAAAAGGTCGTTCTTTTATTATTAGAGATTTCAAATGTCTTCTTCATACAAACCGCTTGGCCATTGGTGGCCAAACTTCTCAGTTATGGTTCATTGGTAAAGCCTTTTCAGTTTTGTTAAAATGGCGGTCGTCGTTAATCCAAGATGGCCGCCGTCTAAAAATAGCATAAATTCTTAAAAACTCTTATCACGAACCACCAGACCGATTTCGACGAAACTTGATAGGAATGATCGATGTACAATGCTTTTTCAAAGCTGTTAAAATGGTGACCTCTGGGTCAAAAATGGGCATGGCCCGGGGGGTCAAATAGGGGTCAATCTTTTTACGGAATAAGGTGATATAATACATAAATTCTAAGGATAGCAATAAAAATTAGGCTGGAAGCATCCTGTTGTGGTCACCAAACCTCTCAAAGTTGTGTAAGATATATCTGTACATATCGCGAGACAACTCCTACCCTGGTGACTTCTCAAGTTTGTCGCATTGACATTTTGTGCCTGTCATGGGCTTATTTTGATGTATATGTAGTGACAACTTTACATACCAGTATTTGCTTTATTTTTGTGACATTGCACATGTGAGCCATATAGAGCCATCATGGCCCTCTTGTTATTATTGTAATGCATTTTTACCAATATGAGCGTTATAAATTTGTTTAAATTGTATTTGAACTTTAGTTCAGTGTAAGACACATTCCTAAATATATCTATAATCGGGCATTAACTGTTATCGACCACCATTTACAGGTTAAAACTCTGTGCAAGCTACAATTTTTATTTACATACAATGGTCGGCAGCATATTTGTAGACCGATGTAGCCTTGGCCCGGTTTCCCGCACAACTATATGTTTCAGATCTGGTTAACTCGACTCGAATTTTCAGTCTATTGCTCAATTCTTTCTTTCTAATATAGTGTATAAAATTAAAATTTAGCGCAACCTTTACCGATTTGAAGAAAGAAATATCTCCTGCAAAAAAAAACCAAAGCCATGGATGTTACGACTAGTATAGCCACAGATCAGTTTCATCTGTGCATACGCTCCGTCTGATCAGAACATACGAGGTCCACCATTCAGACACTAGGGAATCCTTTCTCGATTACCGACAGGATCGTACATTTATTGCAGATATTGTAAGGTCCGTTTTTTTCAGCAGGTGGTCCAAGTACAGCTGTAAGCGGGATGATGTCGTGAACATTATAGTCTGTTTCACGAAAGCTGCCCAAATTGTACAGCCATATAAACAATTCAAAAGCAATATTTTTTTCGATAGTATTAAATTAAAGGAAAATTCAAGAATGAGCCTTCTTTTTATTTCATGAAATTTGGTCAAATATTGATTTTATTACGAAAAATTGATTTCTCTATGGGAATTTAACATGGGGGAAAAAGAGGTAGAGGACTTGTGGGAGGAGTCAAAAAACTATTTTTTTTGGAAATTGACTCCGAAACCTAGCTAGATAACTTGGAAATGATCTAACTAAGAAAACAAAAAGTTAAATTTTAAAAATCGGTCCAGTATTTCTGAAATTCTAAAATATTTCCACATGTTAAATCCACAGGCAATGTTGAATATCCCCCACCCACTTGAATTCATGTAGTATAACAGAAGGCCAGACACTAAAGCCTGAATCGAGATTTCATTTCAGTGTCCCACTCACTTCCGGTTGAGCTAAAATTTGCAACGGACGATTTGATTGGTTGAAATTTGTTATCAACCAATCAAATCGTTTGTTATAAACGCTTTGCTATAAACCGGAAGTAGCCTGGACAGGCAAAGAAATCTGCAGTAAAAACAAATTAAAAGCATTATTTTGTATGTTTTAACACATCTGGGTTGTAATTGAAGGTGCCATTCTGTTTATTATAAGTTTACTCCAAATAGATATGCCAGAAATTGCACCAATATTGATTAATAGTAGACAGAATACAGATTAGTATTTCATCACATTTGTTAGTGTCTCCCCTTGACTTATTCTATACAGATTGAATACAATGGAATTATTTTAGTAGCCCTGTGGTTAAATCCCCATAGACATCTTCACTCGTGAAGATGTCTATGGGGATTTAACACGGGGAATTTTTGTTTTCGCAATAAAACCAATATTTGACCAAATTTCACGAAATAAAAAGAAGGCTCATTCTTAATTTTTCCTTTAATTTAATATTATCAAAAGAAATCTTGTTTTTGAATTGTTTATGTAGCCGTAAAATTTGGGCAGCTTTCGTGAAACAGACAATAGACGTTTCTGTTGTCTGAATATGAAAGCTTTAATCTGAATGCACGCTAACATGTATGTCATGTTAATATAAGAAATCAATACGGTGGGATGATATTTCAAGGCAACATATGTTGGGGACATTAGTGTCATAGACCATTAGTTACAATCTGTCAAAAACAAGACAATAACTGTGGGATTATATGTCAAGGCAACATATGTTGGGAAGAAATCAGCATATTTCGTGTATCCGCGCACGTTCATACTTGCTGGTACATGAACTTGCCGGTTTGACTTTTTCGCTTTGCACAATCATGTGTTACCAACAGACCCAAGCTCATCCGTCTTTACATTCATTATACAATGCCATTCATGCTTCTAGTTCGATTATGTCAACTTGCAAACTGTTGTAAATGTTGGCGTATACTCTATGTGTAACGGTAGATACTGTAATGTCATTTTACGTCGCTTGACTTCGCTTGACTTCGCTTTTAAGTGACGTCTCTTTTGCTCAAACGACTTGCATAGTGGTATTGTATAAACTATAACATCTTAATACATATTGCAGATATAATGATCAAATAAAAATCGTTCAATTCATCATACAAATACCATTGTAACTAAATTTCATATTGACCAACAATTTCCCGAATACAGGCGACGCGGCTCATATAGCCTTTGTGGTTCCTTCAGTCGGCCTTTGTCGCCTATATAATACGTACATATAGACTTTGTAGTTCCACTAGTCAGCCTTTGTCGTCTATATAATAGGTACATATAGCCTTTGTGGTTCCTCTAGTCAGCCTGTGTCGGTTATATAATACGTACATGTACATATAGCCTTTGTGATCCCTCCAGTCAGCCTGTGTCGTCTATATAATACGTACATATAGCCTTTCTGGTTCCTCTAGTCAGCCTTTGTCGTCTATATAATAAGTACATGTAGCCTTTGTGGTTCCTCCAGTCAGCATTTGTCGTCTATATAATACGTACATATAGTCTTTGTGATCCTTCCAGTCAGCGTTTGTCGTCTACATAATACGTACATATAGCCTTTGTGGTTCCTGCAGTCGGCATTTGTGGTCTATATAATAAGTACATATAGCTTTGTGGATCCTTCAGTCGGCCTTTGTCGCCTATATAATAAGTACATATAGCCTTTGTGGTTCCTCCAGTCAGCATTTGTCGTCTATATAATAAGTACATATAGCTTTGTGGTTCCTTCAGTCGGTCTTTGTCGTCTATATAATAAGTACATATAGCCTTTGTGGTTCCTTCAGTCGGTCTTTGTCGTCTATATAATAAGTACATATAGCCTTTGTGGTTCCTCCAGTCAGCATTTGTCGTCTATATAATAAGTACATATAGCCTGTGTGATCGCTCCAGTCGGCCTTTGTGGTCTATATAATACGTACATATAGCCTTTGTGGTTCCTTCAGTCGGCCTTTGTGGTCTATATAATAAGTACATATAGCCTTTGTGGTTCCTCCAGTCCGCATTTGTCGTCTATATAATAAGTACATATAGCCGGTGTGATCCCTCCAGTCGGCCTTTGTGGTCTATATAATAAGTACATATAGCCTTTGTGGTTCCTTAAGTCTGCCTTTGTGGTCTATATAATAAGTACATATAGCCTATGTGATCCCTCCAGTCGGCATTTGTGGTATATATAATAAGTGCATATAGCCTTTGTGGTTCCTTCAGTCGGCCTTTGTCGCCTATATAAGAAGTATATATAGCCTTTGTGGTTCCTCCAGTCAGCCTTTGCCGTCTATATAATAAGTACATTATAGCCTTTGTGTTCCTCAAGTCAGCCTTTGTCGACTATATAATAAGGACATATAGCCTTTGTGGTTCCTCAAGTCAGCGTTTGTCTACTATATAATAAGTACATATATATTCTTTGTGGTTCCCCCAGTCAGCTTTAAATGTCACCTATATAATAAATACATTATAGCCTTTGTGGTTCCTCCTGTGAGCCTTTGTCGTCTATTTGTTAAGTACATGTAGCCTTTGTGGTTGTCCAGTCAGCCTTTGTCGCCTATATAATAAGTACATATAGCATTTGTGGTTCCTCCAGTCAGCCTTTTTCGTCTATTTTCTAAGTACATATAACCTTTGTGGTTCCCCTAATCATCCTGTGTCGCCTATTTTTCAGTACATATAGCCTTTGTGGTTGTCCAGTCAGCCTTTGCCATCTATATAATAAGTACATAATATCATTTGTGGTTCCTCCAGTCAGTCTTTGTCGTCTATTTTCTAAGTACATATAATCTTTGTGGTTCCCCTAATCATTCTGTGTCGCCTATATTTCAGTACATATAGTCCAGTCACCCTTTGTCAGCCTTTGTCGTCTATTTTCTAAGTACATATAGTCTTTGTGATCTCTCCAGTCAGCCTTTGTGGTCTATTTTCAAGTACATATAGCCTTTGTGATCCATCCAGCCAGCCTTTGTCATTTATTATTTAAGTACATATAGCCTTTGTGGTTCCTCCAGTCAGCCTTTGTCGTTTATTTGTTATGTACCTATACCCTTTGTGGTCCCTCCGGTCAGCTTTTGTCGTCTAATTTTGTAGTACATATATAGCCTTTGGGGTCTCTCCAGTCAGCCTTTGTCGTCCTTTTTTTAAGCACATGTAGCCTTTGTGGTCACTCTATGTAGCCTTTGTCGTATATATATTTATAAGTACATGTAGCCTTTGTGGTCTCTCTAGTTAGCCTTTGTCTAGGTAGCCTATTTTCTATGTAAATGAAAAAAAATTCTTACCTATACTCTAGTCAACAATTGTCGTTTATTATACAATTCGATGATGCCGTTATCGCCCGTCCCGTCAGCAAGTGTCAACTATTTTATAAGCCAGGGGCAACCATCTTATTCAAATTGCTCAGTGTTGCAATTGGCTTCAGAAAAAAACGATATACAAGTAAAATAAAATTTACAAATGAATTATTTTGCGTCATCTTTTTACTCGTTAACGTTTACGTTAACTCATACGTTAACATTTACTCATAAACATAAATTCTTCACCGTGCATACCCATTTTCAAGGTAGATAACTCATGTCTCAAAATTAAATGTATGTCGTTGATTGATCATTGACTTATATTAATAATAATGCAATAAGTATAATCGGTGTTTAGCTGTATCGTTAAACGACAGGCCCGTAGCCAGGGGGGGGGGGTCGGAGCGGTCGGGACCCCCCACGATCCCCCCCCCCCCCCCCCGCACAGCCTCGAGGTCCACTTTTTTAGACCCCCCTAGATACCTCAGGCCCATTGGGCCTTCGAAACGACCCCCCCCCCCCCCCCCATTCAAACAGGTCTGGCTACGGGCCTGAACGATATGTTAATATGTGTTAATCACTCTTTGTCCAATTCCGCGCGGCCCGATCGGCGCAGGTGCGCGTTTAGATAATTTACCAAAACACGTATATTTGCGGTGGATTATTGTATTAAAATGATTAAAATTCATAAAATGATCATAACCCATAATCATTCAGTCAATTCAATGAAAATGTATGGTATAAATATCCGCTAACGTACGTACAAGCCACATCGAACAGCCTTTGTGGCCTTTGTCAGCCTTTGGGGTGTTTAGGGTGACCCTTGTTGTTGTGTGTCTATAATTCAGGCGCTTATTTTTAGCCTCAATCTCTCTACAATATGTCCTACAACCCATATGTGCATGCATAATTGTCCATGTGTCTGTCAATCTTTTGCCCAGTCTGTGTGTATTGCATATTAATTATGCTTGTTTTTTATGTGTAGCCTATTTCATCAACATTGCAAAGTATACTTTTCTAGAAATTTTCAATCTAAAAATAAATTTATTAATTTTTATTATACTGAATTTATTACATTATCACAGCCATTTTGGCTGTGATAATGTAATACATTCAGTATAATAATTCTGCATACTTTCAATCATCAAATATATGCAGTTGTTAGTTCTATATGAAATAATGCATTTTAGGAAAAATAAATGATTACTCCCTTAAAATATACTTTGCTAGAAAATTCTACTTTTCAATGTTGGTAAAATCGGCTACAGTAATTAAGTTTATGAAAATTGTGTCTGTAATGTGCTGGAAACAAACAAATGTCCTCTGCTTATATGGAATTGTATTCTTGTTTTCTCAAACTACGTAGATTCGACTGCGCTGCTGAAACATGATTTTATATTTAGAAAAATGAAGAAAAAAAATCAGCAGATGACAAAAATCTAATTGGCGAATTCTATAATATGTAATATTTGAGCATTAGTAGTTGCACAAAACTATTTGTAAATTACCTCAAACCAACGAAACCCACCCAAATCCACTCAAATATCAATATGACACCAAAATAATGGTCATCTGTTCAAACACCTGTGGTTTACAGAACTTATATTTAATATTAAAATGTGTAAAATAATATATTATCCAGGCAAAAAACTGTGATGCAATATGGAAGGTTATTTGAGAGTTCAAATACTTCTAGCTGTGTAATCGGTTCATCTGTACAAATGTTTCATAAGTGGATGTGACTGGAGAAGTGGTGCTTATGGGTTTTCCGACCAGTGTATGTCCAGATCAGTGTCTCATCAAAATCTGCACTGCTAATTCGTCATTACATCAATGAAACACCTGTCATGCTTCTAACAAGCAATGTACATTGTTATCAGGCTACATGATTGTGCTATTGGATCAGGAGCTACATTGGTTAGAAATGCCATAAGCCTCATTTCTCCAGTCACAGCCACATAATTATGAGAAATCATATTATTAGCCGAACTATTTATAGATCGGCTATATATTGGTTATCCATCGGTTTGTGAAAAAGTTTGTAACCATCCTTTTCTCCTATATTCGGTAATCTACAAACGCGAAATTTGTTGTATCACTTCCAAATTACATCAACCGGATAATTTTTCATTTTTGGCCATTATCTCTGTTTAAAAATTTAAATATAGCGAAATAACAAAATTTGGCTATAAATAAACGTTTTAACTACAAGAGTTCGGCGGTTTGCAATTTGTCTATAAATAAACGTTTTGACGTCACAAACCGGAAGCTCCGCCATGTACAAAACACGTCGAAGTTTGACCTAAATTCAGTCACCTCTACACCGACGTCTGTGAAGTTGTCATTACTTGCCGGAGGAGGTGGTTTTCCCCGGGTACTCCGGTTTCCCCACCATTCATCTCACGGAGTAATGCAGTTTAGACCGGAATTGGCCGTCCGCATTACTCTGATTAAAAATTATTGACTGTAATCTGCATCGTCTGAAATCAAACTTGAAAATTTTGGACCATGACCGGCGGTATGGTACATGTATGTGACCATTTCCTTATCAATTCCACGAAACTATAAACTGGCAGAACGACTGTTTGCTTGATACTTGCACACACACGCCACTCACTAATATATGGGCAATTACTGTACCGCCGTGCATTATCTTCTCTTTTTCTGTCGTCTTCAGAATATGTGAAACACATTTTCATCTAACCAAATAACAACATATAAACGCCACACCTGAACTCGAATAATAGCAACTCGTATATAATGATAAGCCGCGAAACGACAGTAGCTGGGCCCGAAAACATATTGCATCATACTTTGCGTACCCCGGTATCGATCATGCCCTGTCCGATATGACCAACCGTCAAATATCATCACTGTTACGGCTGAGTCTCCATATATCACATGCACTCACACTCAACCCTTTTCACCGTCTGACATACCGGCTTCGTGCGATAGGAGAATGAACTAGCTAGGTTAAATTAACCGCCTCATTGCCTCCTTCATTTAATGCACATATTTCGACTGTATGGCAGATATTAGTAAATTCGGAAACAAACGGGCCAACTTTTGTGGGTTAAAAGCCCGGGATTGGAAGGTCCTCGAGCCAATTCCTAACCTTAAATATAAGATACCCCCCCCCCCCTAAATTCAGTTAGTTAGACGCATAATGGGTGTGAAGTGTTCTATATACGGGTGTAGTCATCGTAAAGATCGCGAAAGGACACTGGAATTGTATAGATTGCCTGCAGTAATCACAAATCAAGGTGTGGAATGCGAGAAACTGAGTTCGGATCGGATACGTGAATGGCTGGCTAGAATTGGACAAGAATTTGGGCACAAGAATATCCAAAATGTTCTGGTGTATTCGGCGCATTTTGTCAATGGTAAGTCCTTGATAGTATAAATAATCCGATAGTTCTACTTGTCAGCTGGTGAGACAATGTAAGCTGGTGTAATCATTATATTGTGTGTGAATCCCACCCAGCGCTCCAGATAAGCTGCGTATTTGCGTAAATACCCAATTAAAATTGCCGAAAACCCAATTGAAATCAGAAGTAGTGAGTATCAAAAAGCAATGAGAACAATTGTGGTACCTTTA